>VZSZ01007855.1:0-50805 GCA_013398815.1 Ibidorhyncha struthersii | reverse complement strand
GGTGCCCAAAACTGGACACAATACTCGAGGTGTGGCCTCACCAGTGCTGAGTACAGGGGCACAATCACCTCCCTACTTCTGCTGGCCACGCTATTTCTAATACAAGCCAGGATGCCGTTGGCTTTCTTGGCCACCTGGGCACACTGCCGGCTCATATTCAGCCGCTTGTCAATTAGAACCCCCAGGTCTCTTTCTGCCAGGCAGCTTTCCAGCCACACCTCCCCAAGCCTGTAGCGCTGCATGGGGTTATTGTGGCCCAAGTGCAGAACCTGGCACTTGCCCTTGTTGAAACTCATACCATTGATGTTGGCCCAGTGATCCAACCTATCTAAGTCTCTCTGTAGAGCTTCCCTGTCCTCCTGGGAATCAACACTCCTGCTTAACTTGGTGTCATCTGCAAACTTGCTGATGATACACCCTATGTCCTTATCAAGATCATCAATAAAGACGTTGAACAGAAATGGTCCCAACACTGAGCCCTGAGGCACACCTATAAGCTTGGTGCTTTTTGTTTGTTTTAACTCTTAAAATCCCTCCTTATGCTTTTACTTATTTGTAAAGTTACTATAAAGTACTAATTCTCTGGTATTTATTCCAGCTTTATGACAGTATCAAGCTCTGAAAAAAATGAGGCATATTTTGCCCAGCTGAAATGTTACGTATGTTTTAAACGTTCTTCTTCAGGTCACTTTTAGAATTGCTGTGGTGTTTCCATGTGAAGGTACCAGCTGTTAACAAACCAGCGTTGACAAAAAACATCAATCTGACTATGAGGTTTATCCAATTGCCCAGGTACACAGGTATCCAGTGTTGTTTGAAATATCTCAGATAACGCCTCTGGCTTCCAGCAGCCCCTCCAGAAGGGCATGAGTCTCTTGTAGTCCAGTGCTGTGTCTGCCAAACCTCAGTAGCTGTCTTGGGTTTTCTTATATCATTTCAATGGGGCTGAATGCTTACCTTAAATTAACTGAATCCCTTACTGAGCATCACTGGAAGCTGGGTTGTGAACTCCTGCTGAGGCTTTTTTAAGACATTATGCCTTCAGAAATGTCCATCAAAATCTGTATACCCCACTGTACCTTTTTTTCCACATAGACGCAATTAAATATTGGTGTGTTCCATATCCCACAGGAAGTGTAGGGAACATGAGCATTCCTGGCTGCACTCCTAGTATAGCTCAGCTTCAATCTTGAATTCATAAATAAAAATCCCATGCAAATTAGCTCATTTATTTGCAGTCAGGATGATGCTGGCACTTGTCATAATCATGTATTCTACATTTATTTCTATCTCTCAGCTAGCTTTTTTTTTTCAACTACTCATATTTTTATCTCCTGTTATTTATTATCTTATGGTGTAGCTCAGCTTGTCCATTACTGTGGCCAAAGCTGAAACTGCAGCATTCAAATAAATCAACTTTCTCATCTTCTTTTTTGTTCCTTTTTTGAAGAAGAAAATAAACAAAAAAGTGTCTTCTGATCTTCTGTCTATTCAGGAAGAGAAGGCTAGTCTCTCTTAGTCTGTGGAAGGGAGATGGATTCTCTTTTCTTTTTTTTCCCTTCCAAAATTCCATTAATAAATGGTAATTTAGATGATGGGTAAGGGAAAGCTTTGATATAGGGATAGTGTCTAGACACCTGGAGAAGCCTACACAGAAACTTAATTTTCCTTTTGGCTAAAATACACAGTGAAGTAATAGTTATTATATCATAGTACTTTAAAAGGTTGGTTCATGATCATTATCCAGCCATTTTACACAGGATGAAAATATGAGTGAACTATCTTGACCCAATTCCTAGAGAGTCAATGACAAGTCTGGGATCGGGGATAAAATTGCCATAGTACCATTTGCTCCTGCTGACTGAGATACAAGAAGTGTATTCTTAAAAAGAAGCAGTTTCTTACAAAGTGTGTTCCCTTTAAACTTATTCAGTTTCCAGAAACATAAGCAATGTTTGATTGTGTCTAAGACTGAGGGGTGCCCCTTTCTTTCTTTTCACAGATCATCTTAAAAACTTCAGCTCCTAGACCAAAGTGAAATACTGTGTTCATAGCAGTCAAAGCAGAAACACACTGGTGGGAGGCGATGCATCAAGGCTATGAAATCTAGCCCCATCTCAGCTAAGATGTTGCCATAAAGAAAAGCATCGTCTGAACAAAGGAACAGCAAACTGGCCCAGGGACAAAGTCCATCGTGCTCAACAATAATCCCTCTTTTAGCCTTGGAGACTTGATTTACTATCCCTCCTTCACTTTCCTCATCTCTGAAAAGTTCATGTTTGCAAAGCATTTGGGAGCTAAAAGGGGTAATAGAAAAGTTCTGTATTATCACCATCGGTCTTCTCCTGATACCTAAACTAGAACAACAGAATTTTCTGTAGCAGATATTTTTGTTTATCCAAAAGTGGTAGCCTCAAATGCACTGTGCCTTTCATTAGATAATGAAAAATGCCTGAGGTAAAGTGGGAGATAAAGGTCTGAACGAAAAACAAAAAATAAGAGTAGCGTATAGAGGAAAAGTCTGGAAGAAAAAAAAACAAACACAAACCAAAACACAGAACAAATTTAGAAGCAAATCAGAGGTTTTTGACATTAATCAGTACATGCTGAGTATAAATGCAAGGCTATGCTGGCTCTGTTTCATGAAGAACAAAATTATAGTATGCATTTTTATGGTTTGACCTAATTGCTGTTTTGCAAATGGCTTTTTTATCACTGAAAGCTAAGAGAATGTGAACATGCTTGTAGACCTTTGTTCTTTTATTGAAAGATTTATGTTGCTAACCTTCAAACACCGGGTGATATATGGATTCAGATCTTTACTGACAAATTCCAGGCTCCCTGAACTCTAAAAGCAGGAATGCAGGTATAACAGCACATACAACTCACTTATCAGATTTCTCAGCATGAGGAGAACTTAAATAAAAAACATCAGAAAAGGATATCAAATCACTGTGACCTATAACCACCCCTGAAAGCTAAGAATGGACTTGGTCTGTGTG
The DNA here is from genome assembly GCA_013398815.1 of Ibidorhyncha struthersii. Taxonomy (NCBI): domain Eukaryota; kingdom Metazoa; phylum Chordata; class Aves; order Charadriiformes; family Charadriidae; genus Ibidorhyncha; species Ibidorhyncha struthersii. The sequence continues at coordinate 47,803 of VZSZ01007855.1, read as the reverse complement.
TGCTTTGTCTGACATGTAGAAACTGCTAACCAGGCAGACAAAAGAACAATGGCATATAAAGAAAATATTCTAGGGAGATTATTTTTCAGATATGAAAGACAAGATAATTTATGATAAGCATTAGAGGCATTAGGGGCACCGTTTCTCTGGTTAGGCAAAAACACAATATTCTGTTTAGCAGACAAAAGCCACAGAGAACCGATGCATTTGGGAAACTCTGATCCTTGTAAATTCGTATTAGAGCAGACCGAGGAAGTAAATGAAGCCAAGCTATCAGCAGTCTTAAAAATCAAATGTGCAAGTAAAGCAGTAAGATCAAGTAAAGGTCAGATTTTATGGCAAAAATCAAGGATTAAATCATGGGAGCTGTCATCATTGATGGTATCATATATTTCCTTTTTAATACAAAGCGTGGTCATGGACTGTGTTTCTGTGGTAACTGGAAAGGTTGACATCAGAATTATGATGTAAATGAATGGATTCTCATACACCTTCTGATTCACAGTCACTGAAAGATGTGCATAAGAAACTTAGATGTAACTTCTCCAAGAATATCATTAAAAAGAACAAAGAAGAAAGGGTCTATGCACTGACAGAGGGCTCTGCACATTTTTTGACAGGATAACAATAATGAGAGCAAAGCAAGTTGTTCTCTTGCATGCTTTCTTTTTCATTGCTTTCCCCTCTTCTTCTCCCTTTGCTTCCTGTTCTGCTGTTTTTCAAAGATTGTATTGTTAGGCCTAAAATATTACAAATAAAGTTGAATTAAATTACTTGATAAAAGGAATGGAATATTGATTCTAGGTAAAGAGGTCTATTTTTAATACAATTTTCTCCATAAATATATGTGTATCAATAACTGTGTTGAGTGCAAAGCATATTGCTATAGAAGTGAGGACAAAATGTCCTTGAAAGTATATAATAAAGTTGGAAATGGCCTAAGGACCAGTACAGAGATGATGCTGGTTTTCACTTGGAAAACCCATCTTTCTGTGATTGAATGAACTTGTATTTGTTTGCATCTCTTCTTTCAAGCCAGCTATTATGTGCCAAAAAGAAACTCTGAATGAGTGACACTGTGGGGTTCTATATTTGTTTTCTCTCCGTGACTTCTGGATCAAATGCATATGGTTTACAAGTCCAAAGATGATTTTCTGGCTGCCATAACTCTAAATCCATTCTGGGATCATAAAATTAAGCTTTGTTATTTTGGGGCCCATGTGAAATGTTCACAACAAAATGCCAAACGCATCAAAAGCACAGGTTGATGCATTTCAGTTGATCTTACTTCCTTGGTCTTATTTTCAATCAGAACTGCAAAGATGTTATTTTGTTCGATGTCAAGACTCAATAATGGAACAACGCTTAAACTAAAAAATGAAAATATATGAGAATTATCCTGAAATCTGTTATTCTGAAATGCAAGACACTCAGATGGAGATCTGCCCTTGTATTTTTACTGTGGAAGTTTTTTGCATGATCTAATGAAAGCTAGTCTTTTCACAAAAATACATGAAGTATTTAATAAAAGTGTTGAACATTTTCCATTTTAAGATTGGTTTACGCTTTTCTCTTACTTACTTTTTTATATTGTTTATAAAAATATCACTCCCCCATTGCTCTGACAAAGATTCTCCAACTGGAGTTTTGATTACATTTGATCAGTTGTGGCTATGGCATAGGATTAAATTTGTGCACTATTTCACTTTGTGCTAAATCTATATATATGATATCTGTTTTGGCAAACCTGACAAAAATCCATGCATACATCCCAGTGAAGAAATAAGACATGTTTCAATTATTATCTCTACATGTTCCCATGACTCCTTCCGACAATGGAGAGTGAAGCGTGGGACCTGATGCTATGGCTGCAACAGAAGGCCCAGTCCAGAAGTTTCTTATGTTCTGTTTCTTCTGATGCTGAGTAAGCATGCACTGGTTTTACTTTTAATTCTTCTTCCAACTGCAGCAACACTTTTGTTTTTTAAACTCCATAAGTCCTTTGAATAAAAGAGGATTTTTGCCATTTACTTTCATATGAACATTTAGATTAATTAGCTTTAGCCATGTTTACACCTTGTTGTTTTTTTTCATCTACTAGTCCAAGAAGTCAAAATTCAGTCTCCTATACTAATGTTCAGGCAAACTATTTCACAGTTTTACATGAAAGAAGTCAACTTTGTTTACATGCACCACAGCAAACAAATAAATGGACGCAAAATCATAGAGCTTAAGTGAACAATGACCACCATGCAACAGAATTCTCATCCAGTATGTGCACCATAAACCCTTGGAGTAAAATGATATTGCAAAAGAAAACCGTTGAAGAAATTTACATAATGACCACGGTGGAGATCACAGAGACAAAAATATCCTACAATTATCTAATAAATGTTTCACCATGAAGAGTCCATTTTGAAAAGGAGACATTCTTCTCACTGTTCGAATGTTTTCAGGAAGGAACAAACATGTACATAACTACTGGGTGCGTGATGGCTGAAGTTCTTGGGAAATGCTGACACAGTTTTTTCTTTTTTTAAGTGAGATGTTTTCTACATTATTATTTTTCTTAAATAACATCAAATGCCACCAACTACTATGGCAATTAGCAGCAAGTTGCACAAAGGAGAAATTGCACAATGGTCAAGAATCCTCAGGATGATGAGATAATCCTAAATGAGTCCCATGGTACGCATATCACACAGCAGCAACTTGGCTGATATCCTCACCATGCAGTATTTCATCTCTATATATCAGTGTGGATTAGACAAGAAGAACAGGGAACATCTCTCTACAAAGACCTTGAAACTGTTTTGTACAGTCAGACAGCAACCATCAGGTTTATGAAAAATGGTCCTCAAAACCACACTAAACCTAACTTCATACTTTCCTCTACCAGACTTTAAGAGGTCAGTCAAAAATATCTTCTCACTACACTTACACTTCTTTTATCTCTGTTATGTTACATATAGAGCTGTGATGAAAAATCACCATCTATTTTTATGCAAGTTGAAGAAACATGCTTTGGCCATGTACTCTAAAAGCAGCAGATGCCATCTGCAATTAAAATTATGTAAATCTATTCTGTTGAAGAACAACTAAGAAGCATTTCTAGAAATATTTCTGATGACATTTCATAATGAAAGAATGTGGGGACTCTATGTTATATATTTTAAAGTTAGTTCTGCAGTCACATTGTCTTGTTATTCCAGTGAAAAATAGAGAAAGTATTTATTTACATTCATTTACTATAGCTGTACCTGTATACTTATAACAGGCTGATTAAAGAAAATGTTTGTATTGCATGACTATGGCAATTAAACATAATTCAAAGTTACCAACCTCTACTGTGTAAAGCAAGAACGAACGGAATCCTGTTTTTCTAAAAAGGAGATGGGAGAAATTATAATCCCACCACAACATTTGCTCTTCAAGCAAATTCCACTTTCCTAGTACTCAGCTTTAAACAGTGATCCTTGAAGCATGCATGCCCTGTAGACTAACACATCCACACTGTTTCAGAGGAGGAATGGAGGAGGAGTTTAAAAACTAACCATTCAACAAGGAAAAAAAACTATTTCAGTTCCCTCTCTTGTACTGAAAAAACCTCCCATTTATTTGACCGTGTTATTTTAGCAAAGATTTATACCACTTTCATTACCACTGTAAGGGCATGCCTACTGCCAGGTTGGTGTAACTCAAGTTGCATCCTTCAGTCACTAAGACATTAGAAAATATTGAAATAACAAGGAAAAAGAGCCTTCCACTTCTGCATGTTTTGCAAGTAGGCCAGAAAAACAGGAAGGAAAGTAATAAAAGCACAAAAAAGTTGAGAGTAAGGGTTAACAATAAAACTTTATTTCATTTTTAGTTTTAAAAAAATGTTGCAAAACTTTTTGCATTGGTAGAGGCTGAGAATGACTGTATTAAGCATCAAACTGTTTATTTTCTCGAGGAAAGTGGGCTCAAGATATTGAAATTGTACATATTACAACTTGAAAACTGTGAGCAACTACTGCATTTCAGCAGTGAAACTTCTTCATTACCTGTCTTCCATAATGGTAAGAGGCCTGTCATTTGCATGATGTGCTGTTTCAGAATGAACATAGAGAGTAGTCTGAAGTAGGACATCCTGCAGCTGGCAAAGTCTGAAAGTGACAAAGTGGCCTTCAGAAATAAAATTATAATCTCCTCACCACATGCAAATAAGTGAAGGTAATCCTGGTTTCTGCTGAAAGCTGATCATCCAACAATAACAAGAACTGAAGCCCTGGATATCCATACAAGTATCAAGCATCAGACAGAGGCAGATATGCCAGATATCCTCTAGCCAGGATCATATCCCTTGTTTTATCCAGAGTGATTCTGAGCCAGCTGCTTTGCTGTAACTTTTGCCAAACCCTGGGAAAAAAAAGACTCAAACATTGATCTGGAAGAATTAGGGACATGAGGTAGGAAAATTTATCTGCACAAGGACAAAACATTGTAAATTCATCTTCCTTCTGAGTGCAATCCTGGTTTCCTTTGCTTGTGAAGAAAAAGGAGAATATTGTGAAGATCATTAGAACCCTTCAAAAATTATGTTTAAAAAAGAACAAATGTTCAGCACTATAATTTGTTGTCTTCATGCGCTAAGTCAGTGAAACCATGTCAGATCAGTGCTGTTCATTTTCTACAGGCAAAGTATTCTAGAGGTACCAGAAAAAATGTCTTCAACCTTCAAAGAAGGAGACTGATAATGAAAGTACTTCTCATCATTGATTGCCAGACAACCCAAATTTTCATGTCAGCAATCAGAGTTCCAAAAATGAGTTTTCTTAACATCTTTTAATAAAAATATTCCAAAATGTTTTTCTGGAGGAATCCACAGAACACAGTGTGGGTTTTAAGTAAAATTATGTTATTAAAAGAAAGAGAAAAAGACAAGACATTCAGTTAACTTGATAAATGCACAACTTGAAAGTTAAGGCGGTAAAACGTAATAGTTGTTCCTAGATTTTAAAATTGTGACATGAAATTTTAATTCCAAGTTGGAAAAAGTTTAAAGTAACATTAATTACCTGTGGAAAAGGACCTTGCAGCAAAATTTTGATATGAGGACAATCAAAAGATTTGCAGTCAACACATGTAATGAAATACCCATATGCCCAGGCTCACTGAGATTCATTTTGAATTCATTCCTGAAGAGGACTCTCCCTGGGATGCCGCCAGAACTCAAGGCACTATCCACTATGTATCACGAATAAAAATCTGTGAAAGTTTCTTCCCAAGCCTAGAAACCAAAAGAGTGGAGTTGAAATTTAGAAACCCCTAAGCTACAAACACATAATCTGTTCTCAGTATGCTTTACAAATGCAAGCCTTAGTTTCCTGGTAAGATTCAAAAGAACCTCCTTACAGATGAAGACCTCCATCTGTTTTGAGAGGGATTTATTAAAACCTATTTGATATACTTCTTTCTTCCAGTAAATACAGATCCTTTCATAAAAAAAGGAAAAACATATTAAAAATCTCATGGAAAATTATATACGAAATCCAGTTTTTAAATTCTATCTTTTTCAACCTGTTGCCCAGATTGACAAGTAGGTCAGTGATGTTACAAAGATTACAGAGGAGTGCACTAAAAGTGCTATGACTGTCAATGCCTTGATGGCTTCAGATCAAGTTATGGTTTTTAAGAGTTTCTATTAGCACTCAGCTCAGTATTTCACTGGCTTTTCCTCAGCCGAGTCTGGCATGGATCCAGATCACAGTTCTGATGTAAAGTTCTTCCCAGACCTCAAACAGAATGCAATATTTGAAAATAAATAGAAACAAATGTATTATTTGTCCCAAAGGACCTTGTTCTGCTTGTGCAGAGGCAGACTGCTCAATCTGAATCCAATCAATTTTTCCACAATACAGCTGACAATTTTACCCATAATCAAGAAGCACTCCAATCAGTCAGTAAATGCATTCATTCAAGGTTAACCAAACAATATGGCACCCAAGAATTGTTCTGATTGAGATTTTATGAATGCTCTGACAGGGCCAAACACATGCCAAGCCTTCAAAAGATTAAAAAAAATACCCTAATGACTCCAGATTCCTGTCTTTGCCATGTTAGAAAAAAAAGGTATAAAGCACTACTATGTTAATACTTTAGGGAAAACAGACACATAGTATTGCTAACTTTGTCAAAGGGACTGTTTTAAAGCCTACCGGCCAATGGTCAAAGTCAGCTATCAGAGGAAAGAAAGGCTTAGAAAAGAAAGAAACAGAAAAGAAATTATTTGTAAAAGCTAGAACCAATAATATAGGCACACATGCTACAAAAGAAACCAAAATCACTGCAACATTTACAAAACATAATACTGCTTGCCAATGTGTTTATTCCAATTTCTCTGCGTTATGAAGGCTTTATGCCTCTGTCTGGTCAGGCAGTGTTACCATCTAACTTAAACTGACTAGGCGGATTGAATGCTGTTCTTGTCCCTCAGCCTCTGACTTTTTACCTTTTCTTTGAAAGTGATAGTTTGCCCTGTGTGTTAGACTTCTTTACTGTCAGTGATGCTGTTTTCTCATCAAAGTCTACACATGTATTCAAAGGAACATCCAAATATCAATTTCAAAAGCAGATATTTTTAACTTTCTAGTTTTTTTGAGTGACCAACACATTATTATATTTATTCAAAGTGGATGTCATGGATAAAAATGTAGTAATGACCAAGTCATAAAAAAGGAGGCTGTATATCTGATGGTAACTAAATTTATTCCATATTGAAATGATTAATCACAAATTACTCAAAGAAGCATCTTACACTAGATATCCAACAGTTTTTCCTATAGTGAGAGTGGCTGCTCGAACTATAATAAAATAATGTTACAATTCCAGTAATTTGAGTGGCTGGGTTGAGGGGGGAGGGTATAAAAGTAACTAAAAATGAACCCCTGGAACATCTTCATTTCAGTTTATTCAAAAGAGTTTCTTTTTAGATTTTCACTTTGCCTTCCTACATGAAAAAACTGTTATTTACATCACCTTTCTCAGGAAATAAGCTCTTAATGTTCTACATTTTTGAGCTACCTCTTAAATTTAAGTAATCTGTTATATTTTAAACAATTCTGTCTAAGCTTAAAGCACAGCTGAAGAAATTTTGTGTGGGTCTAGATCAAGGTTCCAGAATTCGAGGCTGATAACAACTTCCTCAAATCTCTGCAGAAATCCAAAGGTTGTTCTTCCAAAATGACAAATAGGTGTGTATATTTACATACATATGGCTATATGTATACATATTTATATATCTGTATTTGTATTTGTGTATGTATATGTATACATACATACAAAGAAATTATCTATGCTTCAAATTAGTGGAAAAATGTGAATATGATCTATAAATATGAAGTTTGACATGACTGTTTTACTATAAAAACTTATAATTAAAAATTCATCTCTAAATCTTGTGGACAATGAATTCAGACTACTATTTTTCCCATCCTGTCCTCTTCTGCTGTGCTCCAGTTTTGACAAGTTCTGGATTTATATTTATTACAGACATTTTGGAAACATTTGTTCATGTCTTTGATCAATTCTTGTCCTTAGCAAATATTTCCCATGGTTCTTCAATCTTATATTTGTTCATGTGCTTTTCAAGTTGACAGAATCAGGCTAATCAATCTTCCTCTGGAAATTTTCCTGTCTGCATAAAAAGGTGTGTTTAGGTGTATGATGGATTATTAATGGCTAATAAAACCAATAAACATTCCAGCTAAAACTCAGAAATATATTTTTCAAGTAAATACTTCCTGCATGATATAGATGCCAATATTCAGTAATTTCAATCATTTTCAAGGAATCCTCCCACCCCCCTGTGACCACCAGTAGAATTTGTGAACTTCATACTTATGTCAAAAAAAAAACCTTTTCTCTTAGTCATCTTCCTTCTTTTCTTCTCCTTACCATACCTCTCTTATCGTGCACCAGGTATTCTTTGAAATGCCACCAACATTCCACCTGGAAATATAACCACCCTTTTCCATATACTTTAATTTTGTCTTACTGCTCAGTTAACGTTGCATTAAGCATATTTTACAGCAAGCCAGACTTCCTATATTCTAATCAAAAGCAGTATAAACATTTCTCAAAATTATTAACATGTTATTGGTATGCAACCTCGCTTGATTTTTCAGCTAATTTTACTTCATGATTGTGAGCTGATCAGGAAGAGAATAGATAATAATTTACAAACAAGATGGTGTCTGATGCTGTTTAGAACTGAATCAGGTTCTGGGTCAGTCCCTGATGTGCGCAGCATTAACAGTCCTGCATGGCTGCTTCATCATAAGTCAATAATTTTTGCATTCAATTGAAAATATGTGAAACTGACTGCTTCTTTATAAATTATTCCACATTTCAAGATAAAATGTCATAACATTATTTTAAACTCAGATAGCATGTGGCCACATACTATGTATAGCATCAATTAGCATAATACCAGATAACATGAGGCAATATGCAAATAGAAGAAGAATGCAGTGTTGGCATGGCCCAGCACAGCAAACTCTGACATCTGTTTGGCAATATTTTGCACGTGTAAATTCTGCAGCTCTGTCTGTTTGTGTTTAATGAACTTGTCTGGAAATTCAGAGCACCTAACTGAGAGATTATCTAAAGTAACAGCACAGCAGCAGTCTGTTTTAATTTAGGCTGTCTGCAAGCTACTGCTATGAAAATTAACAACTCTTAAGTGTGTTAAATAATCCCTGGCCTTCGTAATAATTGAGCAGGCTGAAAGAAGTCATACAACTTGTATTATCTTGGTGTCAAACACCAGCTGACTTTTCTTCCCCTTCTATATTGATTTGGAGAATTAAGCTGCCTCTACTTAGATATGTCAGCCTGGAAGGATTTTAAGGACAGCAGCAAAGACCTAAGGCTACCAGATTAAAGGTAGCAACATCAAATGGGATTTTATTTCGTAGCAACAGACACAAACTATGTTTGTACCTCCTGAGCATCTCCAAGACAGGGCAACTGGGGCACAACTCAATTGCTCTTCCGCCTATCTGTAAGGCATTGGGTCAAAGAATAGTGGCTGAGAAATGAAGCCAGGTTCAGTTGTGTGAGTTTGCTGGCAATGGTCTGCAGTCCAAAATGTTCTGTATGTTCTACCATAAATTGTGGCTAGTAATGCTTTCCCCAGTCAATTAGCCACCCAGCACTGACTTATTAGATCAGCCATTTTATGTGCTGGAGTCTGAGAAAGAGTGTCATTCTGGCAGCAAAACATGTTTATTTAGCACTTACTTGGCAATATGTTACCACCTGACACTGGGGGACAATCTCATGCTCAGAAGAGATGGGAGAAAAGAACAAGAAGATGTGCCCCCTTGGCCCTGGAGGTATCACAGAACCTTATTAACATCAGGGATGCTATCGCTATAAGGCCAAGGAGCCCCAGCCGAGGCTAGCATCTTGTGGTGCCAGGCAGAGTTTACACACAAGTTTAAGATGTGGTTCCAAAAATCTTGCCTTCAAAGTTTCAGAGAAATACTGCTGGGGAAAGTGCATATGTGACACATATATTCTGAAGTGTGAATGCAAAGTAGCAAACCTCAGGGAAGATCACCATTCTGGATGAAAACACTGACGCTTTGAACCTCTGGAAGGAATAACATGGATGGTGCTCTACCGTTGCCCAACTCCTCCAAGCTCGAAGAACTGTAAACTTCCTCAGGCATATATTATCTCTATTATTCTGCAATAGCTTCTGATTGATGGGCACTCCTGTTTTGTGGTGACTTCAGACAAAGTGTCAGGACGTAATATTGATTTGGGGAGAACTAGAGCTGAGGAAATCTCCTATTTCTTTGACACTGAGAAGAACTATTAGCTTGCTCTTGCAGAACTTTGATTTTTAATTCTCTGGTAAGATATCTAGAGACTGTAACAGCCATTTTTGTTTGTTTGTTTGAAGAGAAAATATCCAATAAATGTGTGTCATGGGATAAGGAGTGGTTGAAGAGCTCAGTTCCTGGGATATAAATACATATGTGGATGGATAGGTGACCGCGGATAGGTGACCGCAGATAAGTGGAAGAAATCCATCCTTGTCCAGTCAGTTTCTGTGGATTACTTCTGTAGCTTTCATCAAGCAGAGAGCATTGCAAATTGATGGTGCTAACTACTGAGCTCTTGCTGTGGGGTCTGACCATGAGCAGAGAGATCCTGAAAAAAATATATGTTTCTACCTCTTTCCTTCTATTTCAGTTCAGCAAAAATTCATATCAGAAATGTTTTTGTTTCTATGCTCAGCAGCAAAGTTTGATGGAAATTTTGAACTTTAAAGTACTTTATCTTGCATATACTCTCTACTTACATGACTGAAAATGACAGTCCACACATTTTGAAATATTTGAACATTAACAAAACAAAGGGCACAAATCCTAATTTTAATTCACTGTAAGTAATCCTTATGCAAGTAATCCTACTGTCTTCCAATAGATACAACAAGTCTTTTAGGGGACTAATTGAGAACATGCAGATTGCAGAAATGTACCCACTGGGGAGTACAATTTAGTGATTTTGCTTGTGACACTGACAAAACTAAGTATTTTTAAATAAAGGATATGTGTATAATGTTTCAGTGTGTGGACTTTTTTCATGCAAATATAAACACTGGCATGTTTATGGAGTAATTCATCTATATCTGGTGTATCAGATAAGGTTCTGCAGTGGTCAGACTCAAGGGAAAAGTAGTATATTTCATATGAGCTGAAAAAAATATATTTTGTTCCAAGAGAATATTGTCAGCATTTTTCTTCTTTTTCTTGACATAAGACTTTCTAAGTAAATGTAATTTTTCATATAATACAACCATTTCTCCTACCAACAATTTCAACAGACAGAAAATATTGAAGTGAACACTATTTTTATTCTTTCTGATTAAATCTTTTTTTGGTAGCTATGTGCTGTATGGAGAAAAAGACACTTTTCAACATTTAAAGATTTGAGTTGAACGAGCTTCATTTTATCTGTCTGGTTTTGATTTTGCTCATAGATTTATTGTCAGAGAAAAGTTCTCCCTGTTCTGATTGCATAGCCTGAGTAGGATGAATGTTCGTAAGTCATTACAGAGGGATTGCATTTTTCAAGGCAAGAGTGTAAAGAAAAAAAACCCCATACATTGTCTATTCTCTCTACAAACTACAGAATGGCAAAATAATGCTTATCATTTGGTATATCCATATAGGTGTAGACAAGGAAGAGATTAATGAAGTGAACCAAACACTGAAGTCCAAGTTTTTTCCTAATTGTTATGAGACCACCATGTTTGATACAACATGCACAGCAGGACACAGCAAAGCTGTGCGCCTTGCATGTCTAAAAGCAGAGTGACCTTACGGTAGGAGACAAGAATTCCTCATCTAAGTGTCCTGGAACTCGCTGGGACAGAATCTCTTGTCTTGTTCGCTTATTGATTAGTAAAGGCCAAACGAAGGAAGAAAACTTATCTTTTACTCCATCAAAATACAGCAGATTCTGCTTTGTGAAGGAGAACAGTGAAATTATCATATAGTAGACATGTCAATTTAAGGCTACTTCATACATAATCGTTTATTATGTTTCTTGAATCGTTATTAAAGAGTTAATATCTTTTATTGTATCACATCATACTCAAAAGTAAATAGAAGTTCTTAGGAGAGTAACAAAAAAATATACATGAAGATCAACCTGGCATGCTTTTTTATGATATTTAGCTCCTAAACAAAGTACTGTTTCCATGTTTATGACTCTGTTTTTGAATTAAATTCAACCTCCATGGTCATTATTTCTATTCAGTTTTGCAGTCATAACAGAAATGTTGTCCGCTTAGGGTGGTTAAGGAAAATAAATTGTCTTCATTAAGACAGATCAGAATAAAGCTGGTATTAAAAAAAAGCAGTCTAATTATGACAACAATAAAAGTGGTGAACAGCTACCCAGGGTGGCTGTGGAATCTCCTTCACCAGACATATGTATAAGTAAGAAAGTTACACAAATGTTACTGAGGTGATCTGGGTATGAATGATTCTGCCTCCTACGGAAACATGATCTAGATGACCTCCAGAAGTCTCTTCCAACCCTACATTTCTACAGTTACAGACCTCAGGCTTTACAATACAGTTCTCTGACTCAGTTAATGTTTCTAAATCCCTGTGAACATGTGAAGCTCCCAAACATGTTCTATGAATTATTTGTTGACAGAATTCCTGTTCTCTATTTCAGCCTAGTAATGCAGAGGCCTGATCAGATCCTTTTCTTCCATGAGTCACACCACCAACCAGGTCTCCCCTCATTTTGCATTTATTTACTGAACACCGGTTTTATGTATTTATTTATTTTCTGTGCCATTTTGCAAGTGTGTGTCCTGTCCTAAGGGCAATTGCCTTCTCTGACTTTGATCCGACGGGAGTTTGTCATGCCACCATTGCTTTCATTTTGCATATTTCTCCTGCTCGCATCACGTTACCTTATTAGGTCCTCAAGGCAACCACCCTTTGAGGTTTGTTCTGTTCGAATGAAGCAGACAATATGAAGCAGACGAGAAGCATCAATAATAGCAGTGGTCATAAAATGGTTGTAGAAGGTAAAGACGGGCCTTCAAAAGAGTTACAAACCTAAAAGGGCTAGATCCAATGATGACTTTGTCTTTGCTGGGCATTTTGTCAGCACAAGTAAAACTTTGGTTTGTGACTGGTACTTGTTCACACCTCAGCAATATTTACAAGATCCAAGTTTCTGTCCACCTTGAGATAGTTTCTGCTTTGCTTCATTCCAAAATCCCCAGCAGAAAGTCCACAATTTGATGGGATTATAGGATGATCATTTCAGTATCCTCACTTGCTCCAGGGAAAGGGATCTAGAAATAAAGCTACCCAGAAACTGCCTTAAACAAGAGACAAATTCTTCCTGACCAGCATCAGGAAGATGTTCACTTTACACAAATGAACATGAAGGTGGCATTTATTTGATACCTGATATGCCTAGCAACTGTTGTATTGAACCTCTTTTCCACTGCCTCTTTTTGGCTTTATTTTTGACTGCCTTCCAGATACTCCTAATCTACAGTGTTCCTGTTCTGTGGAGAATAGACATTCCGATTTCTTGATCTTTACTGGTGGGAAAACACTTCTTCTAATTACACTGCATCTCCCAGACTATCAGTGTTACATACACAAGAATAAAAGTTTTGTCATATGACTATAAAAAGAAATACTTATCCATGCCTTTGTTCTTCATTCATATGAATGTCTATATGAATTTTTTTAAAAAACTTTTTTTGTGGAGCAAATACAAATTGAAGTCATTTATGATTGTAACCATTGCTCATAGAGTAACTATTATAAAGGTCCTCCAAAACCTTTAGTTTGAGCTATACATTCCAAACCTTTTAATTTGACGTATGCATTGTAGAATAGATTCTGTACTTCTTTATGCCAGTTCATGGATAAATGATTTTGGTGAAGTTAGTACTGATAGATACTCATTTAATTCAGGAGATAACAAATCCAGATGCCCCTTCATTTTAACATATATTGTACACATATGAATAATTTTACATGCATAAAAGTAGTTTATAGGATTTTAAAAGCTGTAGTATGAAATATATTTACTCTCCCAAAACTGTGAGAAAAATCGGAAAGCAAAATAACAAGATAAACAGTGATTATATATCTTTTTAATTTTCTGAATTGTTTTTATTTGTACAAGGTAATATTACTTCAGCCTTGGTGACTGGAATAGTTTTGTTATTTGAATATTAAAGAATTAGCATCAGTAGCATTCTCCCTCTTGGCAATATTCTTTAAAATGCACATTGTGCTTCTAAGAAATTATAAATAGCAATCTTCCAACAATAGCAAGACTAGGAATGGATCATTAGCTATATTGCAATGTACAAGTCTAGATCTATTCTCCAGCAAAAAAGTACTGGAACATTAATCTGGTTCAGCAGCCTAACCAATGAAGCATTGGTGTTTTTCTAATGATACTGGGATAAGTTCAGACCAAAGAGAAAAGAAAAACAGATTTTCTTCCTTTTTTTTATTGCTATATTAAGCAAATACATTCAAAGAAAATCTGATTGCAATCACTGACATTTTAGAAATACACTTTTCCTATTAGTAAAGTAACCTGCTGTTGCCAGCAGCTATCAGAAGAGGAAGTGTCACAGTTACATAGGTTTCAGGCTTGTTATTTATTTCCTGAAGAGTGTCATCTAGTGCAATTTCATGTCAGGGATAATATAACTGGTATGTTAATAAAGCACTGAAGTTCAGAGATTCATCTGAAATCTCTTTATAGTGATCTATCTTTACATTTTTGGACATTTGTTGTTATTACTCCAGTTTAAAGCTCACAATGGTTTAAAGTGTTAATCAGTGAATCATAAACACAAAGAAAGACATTACAGAAAGACTGATTGAATGCTTTGTGTTAAAACATTTTTTATGATATGCCTTAAAGAATTTTTTTTCTTTTACTTTGGTCACTATCTTTTCCAGTTTTTCCAAGGCAAAAAATAATATGTTTTCTCTTATTTTCCCCCATATGTTTTCAATTATTGCCTAAAAATGAATTTTATTTTTTTTATAATCTAGTAGACATCTTTTGAGAAGACTCACAGAAACTGATCTTATTCTAAGATGAATATTTTGGGGCTTCTGTATATTTTTCAGTCTTTTGAATTCCACCTCTTTTTTTTTTTCCTCTGAAAATCTTCCTAGACAATTAAAAAAAAATTTATTTGAGATTTTTTCTTTAGTGATGTGAAAGTAATTAGGATTTTAAAAACATCTCTTACCATTATATAAGAACACAAGAGTTCTGACACCGTATTCTTTGCAGATATATGTGAACAATGCTTATGCTCAGTGCTTGCCTTACTGAAGATAATAAAAGAACTCTGGAAACATTAGAAGGAAAAAGCTTGTGATGAAAAGGCAATGGAAAAAAAGGCAAATGTTGATTCAAACCAATCATTGTGAAATAAAGTGTGTCACTTTATTTTGAATCAATTTAACTCAATTACTTAATGAGGCATAGTGGAGGAAGTCAGTCACTCGAGTGATTCAATTGTTTAAAAATATTGGAAACAGTAAGGGGGAAATACAATATATTAGAATTTTTAAAGTGAAGAAGGAATAACAGGAGGTAAGAGAGAGGATACTGGATAGTCACCTTTCACAGGAACAGGTGGACAAATGACAGTCCAGCACCATTATCTCATATCTTACTGTCTTTGTATCTTCGAATTTTGTCTACAGGAACCATTTATTTTTACAGTGAAAGAGTGATTTAGTTTCAGTTTTTCTTACCTTGCTATGGCTATTGTCCTGCATGTGATGGTAGCTTAGGTTACCAGAAAGGCTAAGCAGGAACCCATTCAGCTATGATGGCTAATGGCACACATCGGCATGCAGTAGAAGACCAGAAATGATGGAGAACAGCACAAGCAGCAGCAGAAATATGTTGCAGGAGGGAAAAAAAACACACCTCAATTATTTTCCATAGAAAAGAAACAAATACTTCCCCTGATATTCTCCTAGATGCATGCCAGAAACATATTTGAAATGTTAAACTATTGTTACAATTTGAGAAGCATGAAAATTGCAAAAGCTGCAAGCTGAAAATGCTAAAGATAACAGAGAATCACAATTTAGTGGATTTTCACTCCTTCTACTAATAACTGACAAAGGATGCTTTGATCAAGCAGATTCTGTTGACAGAGACTTTCCGTAGCAGACAGAAGCTCTTATCTTCAAGCTATGAAACACAAAATACGTTCATAAAGATCACTTTGAATGCCATTTTCTCTGTATTATGTAAGTTTAGGGATTACTGAGCACAAAAAGGTGTGTGATAAAAGATACAAGACTTGGAAGATATTCTAGTGCACAGTAATTCACTGCAGTTATTACCATTAAATTCCACATTCTGCTGGTAAACATTGTTCCCTATTTAGCAGATGGTTCTAGCAATTTTCATAACCAAAAACTCTGCTCCAACAAATGGATTAACCTTAAAACAACACAGGCTTTCAGCATTAGCTACAATAGTCCTTTCTCCTTTTAAACCCAAGCTCTGTTTCTGGGATACTACAAGTTATTTAGCATGAATTTCATTAACTTACTAAGTAGAGAGTGAGAGTCTGTTGCTGGGTAGAAGCACTTTAAGAGTGCAGTGCCTTGCTTGCATTTTCAGAACATCTTGGTAAACCAATTAAAAGAGCTTTTATTTTAAACACTTGTTATTGCATTCAGTGCTTTTCCCGATGCCATAAAATTCTTTAACTAACCTTTCAATATTGAGTACCCCATTATAATTTTACAGTTGGCCTTCCAAAAACATTAAAGAACTTGACGGGGTTATGAATCATAGATTTGCCTCTCTGTGGACTAATCTATCAAAAAGATTGAGATCACATCTTTATCTAAAGGGCTGGTGTTGATTCAAATTCAGTGGCAAATTAAACTGGGAGATTGTGTGATTACCTTACACACATATCTATATTGCTCCTACAGCTGAGGTTTAATTACTCCTAAATCATTGCGGTTTTCAGACCAATGTATTAAAGCTAAATCAGTAATCCTACATGAATCTGCAGCACATTGTATGGATATGTCAGGCTGAATCAATACTAGCCCAGAGGACACTTCACTGGCTTATACATGATGATACTCACTAAAAAACAGGTTATATCTCATATCTTATCTTTGGGGCTTAGGTACCTAAATCAGGATTGCTTCACACGTGTTGCTAGTCTTATAACAAACCAGAATTTGTCACTCAACACCTTATGAAATACAGTATAGATACAACAACTTTCCTAAAGGAATGGAGCTCCTTTTCAAAACAGGTCCATTTTATTTTGTGTAACCTCAGTCTGTAGCTGATGCCTGCGACATTTTTTCCACTGTCACAGAGATCATTTCATTTCATCTCTTAGAACTAAACAATCAAAATGATACTGATAAGAAAGACAATATCCAGCCCTGTTTTTTCTTATTTTTTTCTCTTATTATATTTTGGTCTCTGTCATTTCAGTTTTGTCGATATTGTCATTCAATGACCATTCTTAAATTTATTAGCTACTTCAAAGTTTTATTTGATTTTCATCTAAGCAATGCCAATAATGTAACTGACAATTGCTTTGAGTATTCATTTCTCTACCAATTCACAGACAATCAGATTCATTCCCACCTTGAGACTCAGCTATCATCAGTCACCTTAGCCTATCAAAACAGTCAATCTACATAATGGGAAAATGTAAAAACCTGGGGTCAGAAAAGAGCTCTTTCTGCTTGAAAGCTACAAGGAATATTCCATTAGCATACCTTGCAGACTTCAGCTGTGTATGTTCACAGTATAGGTCAAAGAAATGTTTGTTGTGCTGTCCTCATCTCTTTAAACCACCTGGAAAACGGTTTTAAGTCCTTGAGTATTTTTCTCTATATGTTTCTACTCAGTGGTTTGGGGTTGTTTATTTAGAATGAATATGTTTTTGTGGATTAAAGAAAATGACAGATAAATACTGCTACCTGCGGAGGAGTAATTCTTGACATGAAATAAAAATTACCGTTTTCTTTATTGCGACAGGTTGTAGGAGGTCCAAAGAGACCTGCATATGAAAAACTAGAGAAATTCCACTTTTAACTCTCTGGACCTGATTCAAAATTAGTGGAATTTAAGGAAAAATTCCTATCAACGGTCATGGGTTTTCATTGAGGCTCTAATTTTTGAAAAATAATTTGTTGCAATTTTATATTAAAAAATCATAGTTTAAATTCTAATTTAAAGTATCATTTCTGGCGTTGGCCATGCATGTGTGGGAGTATATTGTGTTCCTCAGAAGGAACAGTCCCTGTCCTTTCTTTGATGTTCTTTTGTCTACAGTGTGTCTTTTCAAGTAATGGTGAGAAGAGTATTAAGCCTCAAAAACTAAAAGCAAAGGACATTAGGGGAAGGTGGGAGGACTTTCAGAAAATACTATATGACATTTAATGGAGTTCCAAGAAGGAGTCACCAGATCTTGCCTGCCTGCTGATTCTAAACCTATCTACAAGATAAGGTCTCCAGTTTGAGAATCAAGTCACTTCAGCTGAATAATAATGCGGATGTGTGAAGTTAGTATAGTCAACAGAAGCTATCCCCTGCATTCACCTTCCTAAAATGACTCTACTTTTTCACTAGCTTTAGAACTGATTACCACATTCATGGAAAGCAGGAGACCTTTATGTCTTTTTTCGTGTAAGTCCATTTCTCCCTTTTTAGCTATAGCCCTTTTATCTTCTGACATTCCTTAAAGTTGCTAGTAAAAATACTTCAACGTATAACAGATGTGCACATGTACATTGCATTAAATTCATTGCAGATAATAGTGCACAGCCTCAAAAATTTCATTTTTTTCTGTTCTCATGTGGTGAACACCTGCATCTTTTTACAAAGGAATGTGGTTGAACAGGAAAGAGAGCTTACTATGCGTGCATCTTACTTCCTTTCTGCTTGTATTTTTATAGAAGAATTACTTTTGGATACTTGTTTTATGCCCTCCTATATGAATAACATACATCAAATCTATATATTAATTCTCTGTGAACCAAGTGACTCACATAAAATAGTTCAGATATATATTTGCTTTTTGGAGACACCCAATTTCAACATTGCAATATTTTACAAATTCATGACTGGAAAATCTTTTCTACCACTTTCAAATGTGACAAGTGTTCATGGAAGAGAGGACTGTAGTGTGGTCCATTTTAGAGCCATTAGTAAAACAGTTCAATATGTAAGTGTCTCTACTGCCAGATCTGACTCCCTGACTCCAGTCCCACTGATGTCAACGGGAATTTTTTCACGACTTTCATGAACCTCCTCTTAGGAAGAAATAAAATCTCAGAAAGATAACAAGATTCCTTACTCAGATCCTCAAAGATTTCTAAGTAGGTAGGCTTAAAGAACAATGAAACTGTCATTAGCAGGCATATATTTCAGTGATGGACATTTTCAAAAGGTACAAATCATGAAGGGCTAACTAGATGGATTACAGAAATGGAAATGATATGATAGACTTTGCTTAACTATATGCCTGTACAACCAACGTAAACATCTAGGCTGAAATTCCCTACTCAGAATTACTTATTTCTTTTGTAAGCAAGCCGAGTAATCACTTCACTGTCTGTGTTGTCTGCACACCAACTGGAGAAACGGTTAAAACGTGCCAAACTCAAAACAGATGTTACACTTTCACTGAAGCTTTTTATGGTAAATTTTGTAGACCAAAGTGTAAACAGAAGATAAACATAACATAAATTACAAACAGTGAAGATTACCGAACACTCACAAGACTTGTACAGAATTTAGGGAACAGGAAACATTTAAAGCAAGTGTTCCTGACAGATTCTGATAGTTCAGTTTTTGATGGTTTTTCATCTTACATTATTACCCAAAATTCCAGTATATTCAATAGTATAATAAAACATCATCTGGAAGTTTGGTATTTTATTGTTTGTTTCTTCATCACAGCTTCAGTAATTACACAGTGGCATTTCTAGTAAAAATATTAGTAAAAACATATAAAAGTATTCAAAATATGAAGTAGTGTATCCCACCTCTATTCCACGCTCCAAGGAGAGGGAGAGACAGTTTTGACTGATTCACACCCAGACTGTGCCTAGAAGAGTCAATTTCAACAAATATGGTCGAAAGGGATTAAAAATGAAATGGGAGATGAATTGGTAAAATTTCCTTTCCATTCCATTCCACTGGCAAGAGCAACCGTGTCTATGTAAATTACTGCAGGGTGGAAAACAGCTTCTGTCCCTGAGCTGCGGAGACCTGTTTGTTAGCGTGGCCCGTGATCATGGTAACAAAGCTGCACTCTGAAATGGACTGGAAATAGATGACACAATCCTGCATGGCTATACAGCTTCAGGAGCAGCATTTTCATGCATTTAGCCACCTTACAGCATGGCACAGCCAGCATGTGACTATTTGTATGAAATTAGGTCTTTCAGCAAAGACTGAATCCTCTGATCTCACCATTTCCCCATCAATAAAATAGTGCTAGTGCTATGAATAGCTTTTCACAGTATTATATGATAGCAGGTTAAAAACAGATACCTGCTTGATACCAACATACAAAACAACTTCTAGTTTTGACACCACTGTTTTAAACTAGCACCAAACCTGGAAGTCAGGTTCTCTACTCTGCAGTTTCTAGGACTGCACAGCTGCATACAGGGCAAATATAATCTGGATGGAAGGGGTTAAATGACTATTCATATAACCTCACAGGATTATGTGCATCCATTTGACCCGTATGTGCTGCCCTAGCAAATGTGCAGCAACCCTAATTGGTTTGATGCAGGACTCGCTTGATAAAATTCTAAGGTCTGTGCAGTGCAGAAGGTCAAATTTGATGATCACAGCAAACCTATCTGGTCTCAGACTCTATGAATAAAATTGTTTTAACTAGTTGGTTACAAAGCCAGCTTAATCCTTGCTTTGTATCACTGTAGCAATGCAAAACAGTCAGAACCTATTGGTGAATTTGACCCTTAAATTTGCTGCTGTTCTTGTACTTACATGAGGCTGATAACTGCAGTTTCATGTACATCAGTCAGTTAACCCCAAAACTCTCATTGACATCAACAGGAGTTTTATGTAAGAACAACTGTGTGTCATTCACATTATTGATGATACAGCTGTTCTGATCACTACACTGATTTTTTTCCTTTCAATAATGATAAGGGAACAGCATAAGGGAAGCTCAAATTGTAACTGTTTCCAAATGAAAAGAAAAGCAACATCCTGTTCTTATCAGAATTCAGGCCCTTGTTATAGCTGAAAAGGTTTGTAGAAAATACCTAGACAAAAAGAGTTACGTTTTAAAATATTATTAACAAGCCAATGATTTCTGTTCTGAGTACTGACATCCAGTCTGCATGCTCCATTCCATGAACTACATGAATACCCTTGCTTCATAACTATTTCCTTGGATATTTCTATTAGCTAAATTGAAATAAAACCAAAAATAACCCACAAAATTTTTACTCTGGTGACTTTACACTACATCATTTTCTACTATATCTTACTTAGTTAAGACAGATACAGATCATATGCATGGTGACAATAACCTATGTGTTTAAGCTGCCTTTCATCAGTGTGTGCTTTGGCAAAAACTGGAATTAGAAAGATTGTTGCATTAATTAGATGATTTGTATAACACTGCAGATGCAAAGTACAATATATTTGTGGGATATTTTTATTTTTTATTTCATCATCTGATATGGCCATTTGTTCAACTAACCTATTCAATTAAAAGGGAATAACCAGGGAGTGCACGAGCCATAATTACCTATTTTATGACAATTTACATTTTTTCTCATGTGATTTGGCTAAAATTAACACTGGGATATCTAATTTATAGCAATTCCCGTAAGACAATGTCTAAACAATTTTTAAAAAAGAAATAGAGCAGCTTGAGGTTGAAAATAGACTCAGAAAAGGGCACAGATCTTAAATTGTGCCTGTCCTTTGTGCTTGTAAAGTCTGATCCTGCCTGCACTGACTTTTAATCAGAAACTTCCTGTCTTCATGTTGGCTAAATGCAAAATATAAAAATTTTCTAACCTGTATCACATTTAGTTATCCATATAACATGGAACACATTGCCACAACAGTTTTCCTCCACAAAGGCTGAACATCAAGGTGAAATCTTGGCTCCTTTACAAGTGAAGGAAATTTTACCCTGGTCTTCCACATGCATTAATATTTAATACAGATCTCCATACTGAACTGTCGTATGCAATGGTTGCCTTTGATACTAGTAGTGCCAAGGTACTATTAATTTAGCTGGAAAACAGAGAAAATCAGAGAGTTTTCTCTGGCCATACCATTTCCATTCCTCAACTGTGTCATGTTTAGAGCCACCCAAAGGCCCTTCATCCTTGCTGTGTATCTACACCTCAGGTGGAAGTATGAACTGAGGTGACTGGATATTTTGATGGTATGTAAGTCTAGAAGTTGGTGCTGAATATCTGAAATAATACTTAGGTAGGCAGAGGAACAGATGAAAGACAGATGACAAATTCAATGTAGTGGACAAATAAACAGCTAAAATAAGCAAGTTACTAGGAGCATATTTACAATTGTTATAAATGTTTTTGGTAACAATTCAGAAACTTTTTTTTCCCCCAAACTCTACATCAGATAACGAGAAAGCTTTAGAACAATAAGAGATACCTCCTTTCCCTTCTTCTGAAATATGATTCAGTTCTGCAAAATACTATAAGTAACAAACAAGATCATTTATATTTGCTCGCCCTTTTCCAGATATTCAAGCAGAGTTTTTTTCAGTATCTGCAAACTTCTACAAAACTACTGCACATTCAACCTCTGTGTGCTTTAGGTTCCTGCTTGGCATGAAGACTTCTTACAAAAAGATTGTGTGATATTATGTGTTTATAGGCAAAATATGCAGTGTGACAAAAAGATGGATGGAGGAAGAATACATCTTTATTTTATGTTTCTCAGCAGCCAGTAAATAAAAACATAATAGTATTTCTGATTTACAACCTCAGGAGAAGTTAAAATGAGCACATTTATTTAAAGAACACCTTTCACATACTGGGGAAATCGTTGACAACATCATTTTAATTTTTTTTCTGATAAAAATGAGGACTAATAATTAATTGTCGACAGCAGTCAAGTAGCCAGAGCATTTTTCCCTCTTTGTCCATTTCACTTTCTTTTACAGTCTGTTTTCATAACATGATAATTACACTGGCTTGTCACTGGTAAAAGACTATGATTTCATCACAAGAAGAGAAATCAAACAGAGATGAACTGCGAAGAAAAACACAGAGAAAAATACAGGTCAGCCATCTCTAATATTTATAATAATACTAGCAGTTTAAAAAATATATATTTTTCAGCTTCATGTGGAAGGGGCTTTTTATCGGTCAGTACTTACAGATCTATTTGTTATAAACCACCTTTTTAACTGGTTACTAAATATGCATTAAATCCCTGCCCTCCTAAATAGACCCAGAAATAGAGTTTGGTTTTGCTTTTCTTCGTGCTTTGCCAGCCTAAACAACCTACTTGCTGTATCGGGCAGCCAGAGGTCAGACTCTGAAATGCTGGCAGTGCCCTGTGTCCTGCAGGTGGAAATACCACACAGCGAAATGGAAAAACAGAGATGTGAAATGTCCATATTTTTAGCTGAAAAATATAATGGTCTGAAATCAAACACTGCTCATAACAATGGACTGTCTTGCTATCTGACTGAAGAATCCTTAAACATATTCATGTTAAAGATGTGGAGGGACAGGAAGGGAAAATAAGTACTAAATATTCCCCCCCAGAAAAAGCCAAAAGCTAACAGTATTGGAAATCTATTCTGAAAGCTGAGAAAGGAAGGCGGGGGGAAAGCATAAAAAAAGACCCTAAAACACAACTGAAAGACCTTGGGCTAAATCTCTCCTGAAAATTGGAGGTGCAACCTAAAGCTTACCAAGAAAAGAAAAAAACTTAGTGTCATAATATAGCATTTTTGTAGTTTTCTGAACTTGAAGCCTACCTGCTGTATTATGTACCCAAGAATCTACAAGCTCTCCAGCTTCCCTTGAGCTCTGGTTCTTCCCTTAAATACTTTGGTACAGTTTGTGCATGCTGGCCCCTCTGCTGTAGCAGCTCTGTTGTTTCCCTTTAAAGTCCTCCGTAATTTAAAGCAGAACACCAGCTCTGTGGGTGATCATTATTATTAATTATTATATTTATATTATATTTATTTATATATATTATATATTTATATTTTTATATATTATATATTATAAATATATACTTATATATTTATATATCTATATTTTTATATATTTGTATTTATTATATTTATATTATGTTTATATATATTTATTACTATTTATATTTATTATTATTATTATCTGCATCTTTAGTGGAACAGGTTGGTGCTGTAAAACAGACACAGTGACTGTGTAGGGGTTCTGGAAAAAATATTACTCTGCATTGTCCTTCAGAACTTGCCAAGTCTGCAACTTCAAATCCCCCGTTTAAGTACCCACCAAAAACATACACTCCATTTTCATGCTCTTTATGTTGCTTCACATTTTTTTCTCTCTTCCTTTGCAAGAATGTGAATAGATGGGTACTTATATTTGATTCTTATAAGCAAGCACACTTGTGTTATCAGAAATATTGGAGATTTTTTTGTTTATTTTAATTTCAGAAGCACAGAAATTAGGAAAACATATGAACGTTTTTAACTTCCATTGAGGAAAGCACACGCCAGCAGTGTTAAAAATAAAAAGGACAATAGGAAAGGGCAGAAGACTATCAGCAGCCTAGGAGTACTTCAGATAAAGGTCTGGAAAATATGTGGGTTTCATAAATCATTGATAATGATCAAACGCTCGGCGCTCTTCCTGTTACAGGTTCCCAAGCAGATGAGGTCCAGCTTTTGGAAAGACCCAGGAATAAAGACTTTTAAAAACATAGGGTCATCTTACCTAATTTCACATAGTTCTAATAGAATTTGTCTCTACTTTTAGTGTGGCCCAGTTTGTTCCACTGTTTCATTTATTAAAGGTTTCATAAGCAGCTAAATTGCTAGCGGTGGCCCTCCCACAGCCTTCTCAGCAGAAAGCAGGGCCAGTCACAAGCAAATTTCCCAGCTTTGGAACACTGCAGGAGCAGTGTGGGCAAATCTGGCAAAAAGAGGTGCCCACAGGGACAAGAGAAAAAGTATGTGTTAGTATTTCTGGGCCACAGGGAGGACAACTGACAGCTGAAGGATTAGCTGTAAAATGGAACAGCCCAAAAGGCAGCTGCAGGATTATTTTGGCGGGCATTTTACCCTTTCCCCCCACCGAAGAGCATTCAAAGCTGCATGTTTTGTGTTTTCTCACAGAGGGGCTCTAAGTGATAGCTAACATCAACGAAAATGAAGGGAAATGTCATCTACTTTGGCTTGTAATTTAGTGCTCTGAATTCTTTCCTTCTCCCTCTCTCCCAACTTCCTGGAGGTATCTATTGCTTTCTATGTCTGTTCCATGAGGAATCTGTTGTACATATGTTTGGTCCCCTTAATCAAACCTTGGTTTGACATCCAAAGGAAACAAAGTAAACTTCTCCCCCAGAGTCTGTTAGACTCTCCCACACTTAAGTAAGGAGCTATACTTATTTTCCAAAGACCTCTCCTTTCCTGACAGCAGGCAGACCCTGTAACTTTGAATTAGAATTGCTATAAGAATTTGTATTTGGGTTTAAAAGAGAAAAAATGTTGTGGGTTGTTTGGTTGGTTTTTTTTGTTCACCCGGAAGACTAAGCTAAAAATTGACACTGAGTCCCAATTGTGAATGCTTCTTTGTTTTCTCTTCTACCACCCTAATTGCCCGTATACCAATATGTTTGTGAAAACAAGGCTAGAGGAAATGAAAAATACCTGATACACAAGTATTCTTTTCTATACAACCATTATGATACTGGTTTAAAGACACCTGATTTCCATGTAGTTATCCTCAGAACGGAGCATAAGGTAGTAAAGCCATCATGCACTCATTTAGTAACTTGAGGAAAATTCTCAGACCCAGTTATTGCAAGTCACAATGGGAGCTAACATAAAAACAGGGAATTTATGTTACAATAAGAGTCTCAACACCGACTCCTATGAACTCTGTCGTTCTTTTTCATTACCCAAATGGTAGCTGAAGCACAGAGAAATGTGCCTAAGCACCACTGGAGTTCGGAAAAGAGCTGTGTTCTTCCGACTCTAATTTTCTCTAAGCCTTAACCACTTAACTGCTTGTCATTATGGATAGCAGTCTGTTAGCCAAAACAAGGTACAGTGTGTACCCTGCTCTGAGCTATCCCTATTTTCATTGTGTTTTCACTTGCTTTAGCAACATCTGACAGAGGATGAACTGTTCACATTTCTGCAAGAGTCAAGCCAAAGTTGTACTGTCTTTGCTGTTCTTTCAGCCCTAAGGGACTAAGAGTTCACAGGTACAAAACCAACAGAACAGCTGAATTGGAAAATCAAGTAGAGTTCAACTGCTCTTAGGAAACCAATTTCTTAAGCAAAAACAGATCTGTTATTTAAAATCAGGTTACTACAGAATCATCTGTTGAAGCATTTACGTTTTTATTACTATTTATTGAAAGTTGTGAGTGCACGTTCAATTCTATGCAAAAAAAAAAAAAAATTTATATCATCAGCACACCAGATCATGGGACCTACAGGGCATGGATCTGTAGAGAGATCTAAGCACATCTGCCTATTAATCTCCCGATACATTAGAATTAGAATACACTATCCTTCCTTCAACCCACGTCAGCATAATTGACCCTTTAAAAAGAGAGCTGCTAATAAAAGAAGACATTCTTGTGTGGGTATTAAGAGATCTTTTGGTAGGAATCAAGCACCCACATCATAAGAAACACCTCTGCTTCAGAAGAGTTTACAGCCCTGGCTGTAAATGGGGAACAAAACAAATGTTATTTCTGCTTTGCAGATAGAGCATTGAGACACAAGACAATGTCCCGTCTGCCAGACTTTGTCTTCCAAAATAGGCCTAAGGAAGCCAAATCTCCTGTTTTCATCCACAGTGACAACTGTTTGGCCACATGTAACTGGTAATGTTTTCCTGAGTTGCAAGTTTTGGAGGAGAGGCTATTACTGGTACTTGCACTACAGGCAGCCTGAACTCAGCCTCGATTTAGGTTGCGTACAGATCCCTTCTGCCCTTGCCACAGGTGATGCCAGAGACCCTTTATGACCTGAGGTCATTTTGGCCTTATATTGTGATATGACCATAAGAGTGCAAGGAAAAGGTGACCGCGCTAAGTTGTTCTGGTATTTAGTGAATGGCAAGTCCCAAGGTTTTTCCCTCCAGAAGTCGTACTAGCTGTGACCTGGGATTGAGAGAACTCATGTTCACCAACCAAGGGTGCACATTATTAGAACAGGAATACTTCTCATGTGCTTACAACACAGTAATGTCAGTGGGTCTCCTTGCCAGCTGTTTGCAGTATGTTCAACCCTGTTCACCCTCTTCCCTCACTCCTCTCCAATCCCTGCATAGCGCACAAGAGAAAACACATATCAGGGCACCAATCTAGCCTGGACTTTATCCCAGAAAGCACCAGAACCCAGTGTAAGAGACCTGACGATATAAATTTTCATAAGTTTTGCCTAGACTGACTTAGAAAGAGCTGTGAAAGCTTGGTGTAATCTGTTTAGCAAAACAAGGCTGTCTTTACAAAAGGATAGGTTTGGAACTGAGGCTAATGCTTGACTGACAGCATGTACATACACAAGCAAGAGCAGATGACATCTCCAAGACCACATGGAAAGTGTGTGGCAAAACTAAGCTCTTCTAATAAAGATCTTTTTTTTTTTCTGTTTATCATAAATCTTATTCTGTGACTGAACTTACTGGCTTTCTACAGTTGCACCATCTTGGCTTTCTTCTTTTATGCTATTATTCACAGCAGAATTTGATTTAAAATGTCCATAGCAGCTAATGTTACAGAACTAGAAGTAAATAGCTTTGTAGATTTGGGTGTCTGTTCTCAAAGTCCGTTGTCTCCATTGTGCTTTCTTTCCACCCACTATGTGTCTCTATGACAAATCGTTACAGCTCTATTTGATTTGAACGTTGACTGATGAGTACAAGCTGGGCAGGGGGGGAACAGAAGGGTATAGGGAGCAAATATTCAATTTAAAAAAACTTGTGCCATAAAACACATCATAATTTTCAAGCAAAAAGGACATCTTCATTTTCTAAATGGGCCTTTTAAAATGATAGGCAATAATGGGAGAATAAGTCTATTATTCATTCATAAGGGAATTAGCATAACAAAGCTGCTTAATGTGAGAGTTCAGAAAGCTCTGATTAATAAATTAATCCTTACATTTTACAATAGGTCTCATTTTTGTGAATAATTTCTATAAGAAACTGTTTTAATAATCTCAGTGTTTTTCTTCTGAAAATTTAACTCTTCATGAGCTACCTAGAGCAGAGAGCAAGATGAATTTCACATTGTGTAAGTGGGTGCAGATCAATGTACTTTTTGAGCACTGATAGCATTGCACAGGGGAAAAGCTGGAGGCAGGAGCAGAGAGAGCTCCACTGGTGGCCATGTGGCACATAAGGGTACAACACACTGGTGCTAATAGCTAAGCAGCACAATTTAAATTAGTCTCAACAGTAATTAATATAAAGGGCACACACACACACACAAAAAGAATTAAGAGCCTTCGGTTTTGCAAATAGTAGCCTGAATAGACAAAGATTTTTTCTTTTTAATCTGTTTAAATCCCTTTCATAATTGTTCTTTCTATAAGTTGCTTTTTAGTGTGGACACAGTCTCTTAAACTTGCCTGCTTTTTCTTAGATAGACTGTACAATACAATTAAAAGTCTTTTAATTTTCTAAAAAAGATCTGTTCCAGATGAAATGCTTTCCATATCAAGTCATTGCTCTGCTGTCTTGCGAAGACAAGTAAGGCATCATTCTCAATCGCCTTTTCTTAAAAAAAGCCTTTTACTCTGTCTTCTTTTTAAGCTTCAGTGAATCAGGACTTTTTATCTGAATAACCCATAAAAAGGTGTTATTCAGGTTTATTTTATTAGTAGCATTGTTCCTAAGTAGACGTAAGTAATGCCATTTGATGTATGGCATCATTCCATGTCTATTTCTGTATTAACAATTGTATATAGTAGCCTTTCTCTTTTTACAAGAAGACACTAATGAAACCAGCAGTTTCTGATTCCATTTCTCTTTCCCCCCATAATTCACCTCTGATGCTGTTATTTCCCTCCATGCATGTCTAATGGGAATGGACAAATCTTTCTGATTACTTTTTGAGGGTCAGAAAGGATGCTTACAATAGGAATACTGCGCTAAAATGTTAGTCACAATGAAGTAGAGAATGGTGAATTCTGCACAGACACACCATGCAACATGCACTACTTGATGCGACTTACTCCAGTTTGCTTTCACAAGCCTTGGGGAGAAGGTTAATGATGTAGTAACACTAACAGGGAAGGCAGAAAAGTGAAAATAATGATGATGTTAGTAGTTTCACCTTGAATAATATGAATGCCACTTTTACCGAGATTATCAAAACACTCATAGTGGGGTTTGACTGGGCAATGGGAAAAAAGAGCCTCATGGGCACTTGATGACCTCCTCACTTTAGGAGTCCAGTCTCTGCATGATGACAAAAAGTCTCAGCCATTGGGTTTGTGTCCTTCCTGTTGGATTATGCAAATGAAGTTTCCTTCTCTGGTCTACTGCCTGCTTGTCAATAGCAGAACAACTTTTCTTTTTGGTATTCAGAGCAATGCAGTCTCATTTCTGATATTATTGACCTTTGCTCCTTCTTCACCAGTGGTCTCTTCTGGCACATTCAACTTGTCTGTTCTCATCACACCTTTATTCTGTAAATATGAAAGACAATGCACTGCTTTTTTAAATGGAATAGGACAGCGGGGTGGGGGTGGGGGGAAATCATTGTACACAAAAATAACAGACTGCATCTAGACTGCAGACTGCATCTAGACTGCATAGCAGTTCTACACAAATTACTCTTACTTCAAATGCAAGCCAGAAGCAACAGATCTTTAAAAGGAAAGCATTTGACAGATTACATTCCCTAATAAGTCTCATATTGCAAAACAGAGGGGAAGGCACATTTAGAAAACTGTTCCTAATTCATGTTTTATTGCAAATTAATGATGCAAACAGGAAAACAGAAACTCCATTACTTATCTGCATTAGAATTCTTCCATCAAAGACTCTTCATTTTGAATTTTATTTCTGATTTCTACCACTATTGTTTTGGTTTAATTTATGATAGATATCTTTATTATTTTGGTTTAATTTATGATTTCTTGTCACCTAGAGGGGTTTAGAAAGAGCTTTGAAAGCTTGGTGTAATCTATTTGGCACAGCAAGACTGCCTTTACAAAAAAATTAATAAAGTTTGCCAAGCTCATGAGCCTAAGGGTTGTATCATTTAAATCTTTCTCTTATGCTCAATGAAAAAAAAAAAAAGCCCTTAGAAATTACTTCTTTGGCACTCAGTACAAGCCTGCATTTAATTGTTCTTCCCTTTGGCATTGCTGTTGCTCACAAGGAATTAAAAAGATCCACTTTCACAAGTTCCTTTAAGGTCCTATTCCTGTTCTT
Source organism: Ibidorhyncha struthersii (assembly GCA_013398815.1). NCBI lineage: Eukaryota > Metazoa > Chordata > Aves > Charadriiformes > Charadriidae > Ibidorhyncha > Ibidorhyncha struthersii. The sequence goes on along the minus strand of VZSZ01007855.1, from coordinate 17,564 downwards.
CTTCACCTTGTTCCTATTGTCCTAGTCCTACTCTTCAACTGTTCTCCACCTCATCATATGCACAGAAGCCACCTTTCTCTTCCAGCCCCACCCTAGCCACAAAGATGAGATTTGGTGGTAGTTGTTGCCTTGTCAGCTTGGAAGCTTTGTTGGTTCTCATGCTTGCAAGGATGATCCTTTTCATTGTGTGTAGATGTTTTCTCTGTGCACATTTGTGTATCTATGTTTCTGTATGACTGTGTATTTTCCAGCCTTCATTCTGTACCTACAGGTAAAAACAGCAGGAAGCCATGGGATTTAAGGACATCAGTTTGCTGGAGTTCACTAGCCAACTGCTAATTGTGGATTTATTCAAGAGAGAAGATTCTTTATATTAGCATTTATACTTTTTCTTCACTATTCAAAATTCTAGCATAGCAGCATTTCTGTCTCAGCCATGATTTAAGATCTATAGTCTTTAATTACTCTCTGTATGTCATTTGTTCCTTAGACCCAGAAGACATGTTCTCATCTGTTGGCTAAGTATTTAACATGAAGTGTTTCTTCAAAGACTAGACTAGCCAGGGTTCACAGTCATAAAACAAAAGGTAGAGCCTGATAGAATGACATTGATTCTCTGTCCTTCCCAAAGACAGGCAACAAATTAAAAACAATAAAGTATAAGTTGAGGCACATGACGTTTCATATCTTGTTAGCTAGGGATAGTAATACAAGTCACAGGCAAGTCCATTAATCTCATCTGGCCAGATCTGAAACTCCATGTATAATAGAACCTCATCTAGTTTTTGTTTTCTTTTACTTTGCTCTGTGAGGTTCCCATAAAATTCATCATTCCAATAAAAATGAGAAAATGAAAAAGGAAATTTATTTTGAATATCACATTTGTAGTCACATTTGTTTCTAAGCATAAAGACAGTACAGTAAAGGGGCCACAAACATAACCAAGTGCAACCTCTGTAATTCCTACTTTCCAGGTCAGTCAGGGTCCTGTTCAACCATTGGTGTCAACTAAAGATGCCTCAGAGCAGCTTTGTCTGCAGTTCTTCCTTATGGTGCGGAACACTGTTCTCACACCCTTTTCAAGGCAGGGAAGCAAAGAAGAAACACAACAGTTCCAAGTCCATTGGCCATAAAAATGTCCCACCCTTGGATTCAGGCTCAAGTACCCCAGCCCAGCACCACAGCAGGTGCTGAAAGCAGAGTCGTAACTCTATAATCGAGTCATGTCTGTATACCTCTGGTGGTTTACGGCATCAGAGAAAAGGTTTGTGTGGGGTTTCATTGGAGAATTCAAGTCTGCTCTTTGCTCAGTCAGCCATTTAGTTTATAGTGGTGGATGAATGGTAGATATGTGATGCATGACTGTTCCTCTTCTTGTGATGCAAGCCTGCCTGCGGAAGGAGAGAGGGTGATCAGTTTGCTAGGTAAGGTGTCAGTCAGTCAGCCTGCCAGGAGTAAAGGAGAAAAAATGCCAGATATGGATTCACAAAGACCAAAAAAAAAGTGTCTTTCAAATTCATGACTTAAAGCTTTAGAAAAGATGACTCTCTGGTAAGTGTATACTGATGCAGATATTCACTGTCTGTAGCAGTAGCATTCAGGAACTAGGAGAAAGGGTGTTGTCCTGGTCTTCTGTCAGACTGCGTTACAACTTAGCCTGAGGCCTTAAAACCTACGGACAGCAGATATAATTTAAGAGCTAACTTGGAAGTTAAACTTCTGAACTTGCCCAACTTGTGTTAAGAATTAATCTAATAAAAAGCCCAAGGCCGTGAGAAGACGCAAGTGTGCCATTTCTATTTCTCTCTCATCATCAAGAAGAGTTTAACCTTATAATCTTACTTAAAGTGTTGCCTATGACTACCCATGTGCTTAACAAGATCATCACACTGTAGATTCCAAATCAAATAGTAGCCAACAAGTTTAGTGCAGTGCCTGTCTCTCATGACTTATAGTGTATCCCCTTAAAATTCAATACATGATCACACAAATCAAGAGCACTAGCAGAAACAAGAAGAAAATGAGAAATGAGGAACATTCTGTAAAAGCAATATATTTAAATGCAATCCCCAAAGCAGTCCTTACAAAATGAGCACTGCAGCTTCATAACTATAAATGAAGAAAATGAAGGCAGCGGAATCCAGTTTTGTTAAGACCTAATTAGGGCGGGCAGTAGGATTGTTTGGCTCACCTCTGGGATTTTTAAGTGCTTCCTGCATTTATACAAAGGCCCACAATGAATATGAAATAGTGAAGAAGAAGGAATGTTTTCTTAGGAGAATTATTTTCATGGTTTTTTAATTCTGAAAACTCCCTAAGCTGTTCAATGCTAGAACCTAGTAAGACATGTCAGAAGGAGGTTTACTGTATATTTAACATCTCTGTATGCCCTTGACAGAGGATTTGCCACTGACTATGCTAAGAGAATGGGTAATGTATTTAGTAGGCCCTGTTTTTTAACCAGGATTATTACATTTTTTTTATGTTCCAGTCTTCTGTATTAATAGATTTTTATATTTTTTAAGCAAATCCTTTTGTAAATTTTACGTCCAGTAAACTTTAAATATGGAATAGTCCTTCCAGCAGAAAAACTGGTTACCTTTCCTCATAGCAGGAAAATTAACAATTTCATGGGAATGGTGGCAGGTTATCCTGGATGATGGAAAGTGTTAGGCTTTTGCTACAATATGTCTAATCATGTTTTATAGTTACAGTTTGCATGCATATGTTTCATGGTACTTTAAAAGCTTCTAAAGGGTTTAAAATACAGAATACAAGCTTTGAGTTTGAAATCTACTTCAGAATATCTTTAAGACCTTTCTGTTATTATTTCCTTAGAACACGTGGAAGGTGCAGGATGTATACGAGTGAGGCAGAACTACAAATGTCTCAAAAGCTACACTCTTAGGCACGTAGCTCCAAAAACAGTGGACACACAGGACTAAGTGTAAAAATAGCTAGTTTACAGCAGACTTTAATTAACTACATGTAAGGATTTCAAGAGCTACTCTGTGTACATAATAACTTTATGATTAGATGACTTGAAAATACACTTAAAAAAAAAGGTTTAGGTGTTTACAAAACAAATCTGGAAGAATGGTTTCACCAGGGATACCTAATGGAAATTGCAGGAGGCCTAAAACGGTAGCTCCCTTTCCATTCATCTCAGGAAAGCCAGTGCTAGCCACTGATATCTGTGCCAGTATTGCTAACTTCAAGCTTTCAAAATTCATGAGTCAGCGCAAAAGAAGTTTTATCATTGACCTAAAAATCATTAGGTTAAATAAAGGTGAGTGGCTCATCCATCCTTTTCTGTTTCCCCTTCTGTAAACTCTTGTTTGTTTTCAGGAGCTCTTTTCCTTACTCTGGAGACCAGAAGCCTGTGTATTCTTTAAACAAAGACTACAAAGTCTCCTGGCACCCTATTATGCCTCAACCACAGGAATCAGGAAAAAACACTGTATACTGTACTCTTTGCTACTAAAACAGTTACTATTTCAATTCTGATATGAGAGGAGAATGAAAAGATCTCGTGACTGTGAATGTTCCGAATAAAGGTGGTTTGACAGATCCCAACACTCATTCTCCCCCTTTCAAAAAGAGTGTCAGAATAGTACCTGAAATGTAGGAAGTCCTTCTAAAGTCAAAGAGACGGATCATATGTTGCACTTATACTCACATTAAGAATATCTGCAGCTACTCTCGCTCATTTTTCAGTTTTGATGGAGAAAGAGGGAATTATGGCAGACTTTGCAAACGTTTCTCCATCTCTTTAGTTACTCTGTTATGTTAATATAATTCTGGCATTTCTCTTATTCACTTTTTCATTAGCTTATGCAAGAAGAATTAGTGAATTCAGTTCAGCCTAGACATCACAGAATTTCTGACTGCAATAATTAGCCAGATGATCCAAGACCTAAAATCCCTAAGAGTCAACTCTCTTAGCTATTAAAAAGATTTCTAAAGGCCTGCAATGAGACACATTGGAGGAACCCTTGAGAAAACTTGTCTTATCATTAGTAGTTAAAGAAATGTTTATATCTTTTATTCTGATGATTTTAAAAAATAAAAATGAAATCGTAGAGGGAGTATCTGGGGCTGTTATTCTTGTTCCTTTTTATTATTTGCCTGGGGGCAATAGTATATCCCTTCATCAAGTAGAGTTGGTGGTTAGGAGGTTTCATTCTTCACAGACGTGCTGATGAATGGAGCAGCTAATTTAGTGCCAGCAGACACAGATAAGGCTAAGGTACTCAATGCCCACTCTGCCTCGTTTTTTGCCAACAAAGTTTCCCAGGCCTTTGTTCCTGTGAAAGGACTAGAAGAGCTTCCAGCAGTGGAGGATTACTGAGTCCTGTGTCCCTTGAGAAAACCCTATGGGATGCTTTGAGGGTGCTGAGACGCCTGGTTCATGACATTATGCGGCTACTTTCAATCATTTTGAAACTGTGGAGATCAGGGAATGTCCCAATGACCAAAGAAAGGCAGATGTTCTACCCCTATTCACAAGACTGAAAAAATAATCAAAGGAACTTCTGGACAGTCACCCTCACCTCAGTCCTTGGAGAAATCATCAAGCACGTCCTCTTGGAAGCCACTTCTGGGCTCATGAAGTAGAGGAACGTGTTTGGGAATAGCTATCATGGATTGAACAGAATAAACCATGCCTGACCAACCTGATGACTGTCTTCTGTGATGAAATTACTAGATCTGTGAAGTAAGGGAAGGCAGTGGATATTGGCTACCTTGGTTTTAGCACAGCTTCAGACACGGTATCTAAATCAGGGCATTGTGGTTTAGAAAGGTGAACTACCAAACAGCTGGATTGTCAGGCTCAACAGAGAGCAGTTTATGGTTGGGACTGTACCTGCAGGCTGGTTACAAGTGGACTACTTGAGGGATCTATACTGGGACCTCTCCTTTTCAATATCCTGTTCAATTATCAATGACCTGGAGGAGGAGATGGAGTGCATTCTCACCAAGTTTGCAGATGACACCAAACCAGGGGGTGCAGTCAATGTGCTTGAGAGCAGAGTTGCCTTTCAGAAGCACCTAGATAGGCTGGAAGAACTGGCCAATAAGGAACTCATGAAGGACAAATGCAAGGTCCTGTACCTTGGACAGACTAACCCCCTGCAACAGTATGGCCTGGGCACTGACCAGCTGGGGAGTGGATCTGCTGAACGGGATCTGGAGGTGCTGGTGGACAGTGGGCTAAACAGGAGCCAGCAGTGTGCCCTGACAGCGAGGCAGGCTAGCAGCATCCTGGGCTGTGCTAAGCAGAGTATAGCAGGGGTTTTGCTGAAAGTGGTTATTTACTTGGCACATGTTAGACTATATAAGGAATACTGCGTTCAGGTTTGAGAACCCCAGTACAAGGAAGACATTGATAAAGTGGAGCAACAAAACAGGTTGTCCAGTGAGGCTGTGGGATCTCCATCTTTGGAGGTTTTGAGGACTGGAGAAAATGCTGAGCAACCTGGTGTGACTTCACAGCCAACCCTGCTTTGAGCAGAAGGTTGGAATATCTGCCTCTTTGAGGTCCTTTCCAACCAGAATGATTCTATGGTTGCTATTATATTTATTTGTAACAAACATTAAACACATTTTTTGCAAGCAATTACCTAAGTCAATGGCAACGCATACCAGTGATATGAATAGGAACTGGTGTGCATTGCAGTTCTTTACCCAAAATGTCAGATAGGAATAAAAAATTTATGGGGAAAAAGCAAATTTTGGATTGTTTCTTTTCTCTTCCTCTGGGTCCACAAAATTATCCCCTCCAGAAAGTTTCCTGCCCAAAATGTGCGTTGACTTCTTTCTTTCTAAGCAATTCTTCTCATGATTAAAACATGTTTCTTTTGCTCTACGTACCTTTTTAGCTCATCTTTAACCACAAATGGACATTTCCTTGTTCTTCTATTTTTTTCTAAATGCAGATTTCATGGTTTTTTTGAGTGAAATAGCAATCCAAAAATTCAGTGCTGGGGTCTTTTGTTTTTAGGAATGGTCCTAAGTAGTGTATAAACTACCTACTTATTATTTAAAAGTGGCAGTATATCTGTTATATATATAAAATATATATGTTTTATATATTATATATACTTCTAGTATATCACATTAATATATTAAGTATAGTTAACATTAATATAGAAATAACAATTAGTTGACATATTTTATATATATTCATTACTATATTTATATAGGCACATTATATTGCTATACCTACTCCTAGTCTCCATAGTAGCTGATATTGACCAGTTGTTTGCTTGTCTGTTTGAAGAAGGAACAAGTGGAGAAACTACAGACAGAATACATCAAAGAAAATTTAAATCCAGTGAACTGTTGAAATCATGATACTTCAGAATTCAAACAATTTATGTCAAAAAGGCAGGTTTTTGATATTTTGGATCAAAAATGGTTTTGTAGTAACCATTCAAATATAACTATTTTGTCCAAAAATAAAATTAAAGCTTTACCTATCTCAAAACAATTTATTTTTACAAGCTTTATGAAAAATGTTAAAAATGATTTGAAGTCTACAAGAAACCCCTTAGCATTTTTTATTTGCTTGTGTACAGAAAAAGCAATTATTTACACATATTTGCTGAAGTAATTATCCCGAGAATCATTTGTTTCAGTCTGTAACTTGTTTTATGTCTTCATTGTTCCAAGACATTGCAATGTGGGTTTTTTCTGCATTGAAGGGAAGTTTATGATACCGAAAATTGTGTAAATTAGAAGGGACAGCCAAAGCGTCACCAAAATATCTTTTTTTTTTTCCTTCTTCTTTGTCTGTTACCGAGATAGGTTTTTGTGTGTTTAAACACAAGTGTTTTCTTATTTCTTCCTCTGTCCTTTGTTAGCATGTTTTCTGCGGTACACGCATACTATTACTTTGAAAAATGAACCACAGAGGGAATATATTGAGCTCAAAGTATAACTTCAGTTCCTAGTTCTATTAGCAGAAACAGGAAGTTTCCAGTCTCCAAAGAATGATGTTTCTACAGGACAGGAGGAATCCTGTCTGTTGCTGTTAAACAAAAAATAATGCTGAAAGTAATTCAGACTCAAAGAGCAGGGTGTATAAACAATGGTCGAAGCAGTGAATGTTCAAGGTAGGATTTGAAACTCTGATGGATGGGAGGAGAAGCAGGTATGAAATCTGATATTCTCTTTTTCTGGAAAAATAAAGTAGCAGAAAAGGAAGGATGCCAAGGTAGACAAAGGAATGGAGTCTAACACCAACTCAATCCAAAATGTCCAGAAAATTTCAATCAGTATCATTTTCAGGCAGTGTGTGTCTCTCCCAAAGTGGCTATTTTTTCCAGGACAGCAACTCCACAGTGAGGCTTTTGCACCAATTGCCCTGAGAATATCAGTCAAGAGAAGAAAAGGATGATCGCTTAAGAGCAATAGTGTTGATGTGCCATCTGGAAAAGAAAAAGAGCCTTGAAAACTGAAAAAGTTTTGTTGCCACAGTAGTATAAGTACAAATCCAATGCTACCAGAAATTATGTTCACTTTTAGCTTCCATAAAGCTGAAAGAGTTTCTCTGATGCCTAAGACTGAATCAAGGGCAAGGGACTCTGTTCACAAGTGGATACTAGAGGAACAACAACTACAGCAACATCAGCAAGAAACTTAACTGCACATTCAAAGAACAAGTGAAATCCTTAATTGTGAAATTCATGAAGTGGCAACTTTGAGATTCAGATCAATCAAAGGCAGGATTGATACAAGGGCAGATATAGATCCCTCCACTTATTCATTCGCTGGACAGTATGTGTATATTGCATTTTGCTGCAATTGTTTCTAAGCCCAGGACCCTTATAATTCATTGGCAGAAGCTACACCGTGTCAGCTGAAATGGAGTCTTCCTCTGTCGATAGAATCTTCATCACGTTTCTCTTAGCAAATTCTCTCCTTGCGTATCTGACAGGTTATTCTGCAACTATGTTCTGAAGGAAAAAAAAAGGAAAAAACAAAGCTTATTTTCTGAGTCAGAAATGCTGTATTTTCTGGAATATTTAAGAGCTTTATTAGAATGCTAATGAGCTCTTTCATATTAACGTAAATTGATCATTCACAGATTTCTTATGACTTGACTGGAAAGCCAAGTGTGCTTCTTATCACTGGTCGTATTGCTGAAGAAACAATTAGGAATCCAGACCACCTTTCTAAAACTGAATAGAAACACACGCGGATTGTATGTTTAACCCTGTAACTCAGAACAGCAGGCAGACAGGTGAGAGACAAAATAAGTTTAATAGATCACAGCTTTGGTTAATCCATTGCAGTGTTGGTGGGAGGTGGAGAGGGAGGAGAAGCTGTACTGTAGCAGTCAAATGCACTTCCAGTGCTGTGTGTTAGATATACAGATATTTCAGATGACAAAGTGGAAGGAAGTGCTCTGTATCAGTGACCTCTTTTAGGGACACGTGATTAGTGATGGAACTGCTACTGAAAAAATGAACACAAACAAACATAAAAATAAGTACTCATGATATTTATCCCCTCTGATTTCTTCTGTTGCATTACTGTGGAGTCATAACCAACTTCTGTATCTTCATACAGCAAAATCAGAAGCACTGCAAACTTGGCTTGATGTTAATGGACCACTCACTGTGTGTACCACAGGTAGCTGTAAGGAGTATATATTTTGACTCATGATTCAATCTAACCTTGCTCTCACAGTACCAAGATAATATTCTATAAAAATTGAATAATTTATAATGAGGAAATAAAACTTATGAGGCACAATTATGGGATTTTTTTTGTAACACTGAGATTTTCTCTCCTTCAGGCCTAGTACATTAAATAAATGGCTATTCATTTGAAAGTGTCAGAGATAACTAACAGGAGACACTTATTTAAGCATCTTCTCATTTTGCACTTGTGCAAAGCAATGATGTTTGGTATTTAGTATTTATGAGTCTAGGGAACCCTCACTGTGTTAATGTAGTGGTAGTTCGCATAAATTTGTATCTTTAGCACTTAGAACATTTGTATCTTTTGATGAACATAGTGGTAATGTAAGGTGGAAGGCAGTGCAGTCCCAAGTGTTGGATTCTTGAATGAATGCTGTGATTCTTGGATGGCCTTCAGCAAAACCAGTCCCTCTTCCTCTCCAGGCTGTAGTTGGCACTCTCTGCTTTTACAGTGGTCCCTGGAAGAAAGGTGCCACACATTAGCTCTGTATTTCTTACTGTTACTGTCCTGAGAATACCCTCAGACTTATCCATGTCTTTAGAGCAGCTGGTCGAAAGCAATACTCCCCTCTTGTCATACCCTGTCCCTCTTTTATATTAGACACAACACATGATGGGATAGGATAATTGGGAAATGTGATATAGCTACTGTCCAAAGGTTAAAGTTTGTGACTTCTAGTTCTACTTCAGATTCAGGAATTATTTTGGTGATTTATATTGAGATATCCATTTCCACTTCACAAGGACGCTCAAAAGCCGTAATTGTTCTGTCTGCTACTTGGCTGTCCTGTAAAGAAATACATAAGGAAACTTTTTTCACTTTGAAGATACATGAAGGTTGTTCCCTTTCTGTTCTTCAAGTGACGCATGTCACCCTGAAAGAGGAATGAGAGGAGGTGAGACGTTAAGTTTGCTTTTTATTTCATGTAAAGTCAATTCCATGAATGTTGTCCTTGCAGTCTCCCAGAAGTATCCCTGGGGGTTCAGATTCCTCTTTACAGGAGGCTAATGTTGCCGTGGAACTTTGACATTGCTGATAAATGATGCTACATAAGGGTAAAGCATTGATTTATTGCCTGCAGTGTTAGATTGAAATTTGTAAGAATGGACTATCTATGGACTTGTATAGGCTGTTATTTGTAGCCATAGTTTTCTGATGGCCGCTTCTGCTAAAAGAGAAAAGCCGATGATGTGAAGGGAAAAGGAAAAGATAATATGACTTGGAAATTCTTAAGTACTGAGGGGCTGGAAAGTGGTGAGACATCTTCAGTCACTTGACCTTCAAGTGAGCAATGGAGGTGTTTATCATATAAAATAAAAGCTCTTTGGGAGAGTTCCAGCAGGGAGATGAGTGGGTCAATTTACTGGTTGGCTCCTGTCTGTCTCTGCTGCATTTCTGCATTCTCCACAGCTCCTAATAACACTAGCCAGGTCCAGTCAGAGGGAAGAGTCACTCTCTTGTCTGAAATTGCATATGTAATTCAATGTTACTCTATTAGATCTGAATTCTGCCTTGGTGATAGACATTTTATGATCCCCCACTCAAAAGTGAGACAAAGCCCCACAGTGTTCACACAGTTATTTCCACTGAGCCTAAAAATGATATTTCCATCATTTATATTTGAGGTTATAAGACTCATTAAGAAAGTTTTATATTTTTTCACTTTTCTCTCTCTTTGCTTTTTATTCTGCATTAGTGCATGAAGAGAGTTAAATTTACACTTTTTTTAACAGGTAGTCCATAAGTATCAATTTGAATCTCATCTAATTAATACACTTTTTTAAAAAAATTTGTCTTTTCGTTTTAAATATGAAAGTTGATCAAAACATATTGCAATTGTGCATGAAACTGAACTACTTACAATCAACATTGTATAATGCACATGTGGTTTACACAGCTCATGTCAGGTATTTGCAGGCCTTTCGTTGTGATTTATCTGAAAACATTAACAAATCCTAAAGACATCCAAAATATTTTGGAAAATTGATACGTTCAGGAATTTAACCAGCCACAAGCAATTTACAAACAGAAATACAGATAAGGTCCATCAAATCAGTTATTACCATTTATACAGTCCTTATAACATACAGTCATGATAAGATTTGTTTTGATAAATGATTTCAAGCGTGTTCACTTTCTGAAAGTGGATTCCTCTAATTTTAACTTTTTTTTCAATAAAATTGTCTTCAATAATGAGATTTTTTTGAAGGAGTTAAAAGCAATTCTGTGCTTTTAAGGGTAATATAAGGAAAATAATTTTTGAGAATACGTTTCCCAAGAGTGGAACGTAAAAAGCATAGACAATACAAGGATCCTGAACTGACTTCCATTATAAAACTAAGTGAATGTACCTTACTTTAAAACAAATACAAGTGTAGAACTGAACATCAGTAGTGCCTGTCCTCACAAATCAATTCCTCACGTGATCACTAAACCGTGTCAGTGTAGATTTTGAGTTTATAAACACTTTTCCCACAGGTGGTCTCTGGTATGGTGTCTACTGAGCTGATTTACAATGTCAGGACATACACCTCGTAGTCATACCTGTCCAGAAAAAGGTATCCTCGTCATCTGGGAAGTGTCCTTGATTCCCATAAAACACGGATAAAACAAGATACTACTTGATGTAGTATCACACCAGGTGTTAGCCAGTTATGCATATTCCTGGTTTCTGACTGAGGTTATATATTCCTGGCTTCATGGTATACTTTCAAAAAAAAGCTGAATACACCCAGGTAAAGCGTTGCATTTCAGTTGCAGCACTCCAGTATTGGGTATCTGATCTTACCTACTCAGCTTGTCTAGCCTTAAAGCTCTGTTGTGTGTTTTATATGTATGCCAAGATCCCGAGCAAGACGAACAAGTATGCTCTGTTACCTTACAGCACAAAGGAAGCACAATACTTGCCTACTCAGAAGCTTTGCCAATGCTTTTCTAAAACCTTACATTATCAAATCATGGTAGACGCAAACTCAGTTCAAAAGGAGGAGCTGAGTAGCTGCTACACCTCATGGGCCAGTGAAGTCTACAGGCAGAGCTCTTGCATTTCTGCCTGCAAAACTAGGTGGAGATAAGGCTTTGGTATTCTACAGACCATGTATGCTGATTCTATCAATTGAGAATATGTTGTATCTACTGTTCTTCAGCATCTCTGGTGGGCAACATGTAGCAGCCTGCTCTGTGGCAGGACCGCAAGGAATCCGATGCCTGCTGGGGAATGCCAGTGCCCATGCTGCTCAACAGAAATGCACATATGCAGTGGCCATGTGCCAGGGGCTTCGGGGTGCCAGCCTGGACCAGTTGGTGTTATGGCTCTGACTGGACTGCCAGATTCCCAGAAATCACTGAGAAAAGCAGTGAACTGGTAGCAATAATGCAGGCGGAGCAAAGCCCCAGGACTCTAAGCAGAAACTATGTTCATATCTAGTTTATAATTTATTTTGCTTATTTCCATGTGATCTCAAAGACAAGAAGGTGGTATCCAGATAATTTTAACAGATAATTAAAAAAACAGCCTAAGTGTACCAGAACCTGATACACTGTCAAGCAAATTGCCTTACTACTCATTATTTTTGCATCCTTTGTTTTGTTATTTTCTTCTGCGCAGTGCTGGAACATCTATTTCTCTGAGAAGTGAAATTTTACTATAATCAAAATAATGTACTTGTCCATTTTGGTGCTTGATTCAATTGGAAAGAAAGTCTAAAACTTTATTATTTGCTTGATTCATTTGAATAAAGTCAAAAGACATTACTTTAATAAAGTGGAAATATTCTTTCTGATTTAGGGTTTAATTTGAATATTGTAGGAATATGTCTGGATTAAGTAGGTTTGCTGGGTTAAATTTTAAGTGCATTACCATTTTTTACATAAGGAAATAAAGAGTTGACTCAAAGACTTGACAGGACACTTTTCTATTGTTTGAGGCACTCAAAATCAAAACGTTTCACAAAGTCATATTGATGCCACCAAGAATTCTTTTCAGAAAAAAATATGATGACGTTGGAATGTTTTATTTTTGCATTTTTTCACTGAGGTATTTGATATTCTTCCTTTAGAAATCATGCTTCTGATTATTATTAGGTTTTGTATCCTTAATAATACAGTAATATTTCTTAAACAGTGTTAAAAATGAAACATCCAAAGTGAGTGAACATTTTGGTTAGTTACACATTTTTTCAGGTTCTGTTCAGAATAAAAAAGAAGCTCATATTTATATCATTTTTTGATATATTTTTACTCTGTTCAGTTCCATTTTCTGCCTCACTGAATAAAAATAACTTATGTTATTAAAATGAAAATAATTCATCATTGTTAAATTAAATATTTCAATTAAAATAAACAGCCTATTTCAGTTTTTAGAAAGCCTTTCTTTTGCAGGAAGTTTTTTGTGTTGGTTTGGGGTTGTTTTTTTTTGTTTGGTGTTCTTCTCTTCTGTGATCATAGACTCTTCTTTAGTTCCAATGTCCAGATTGACTGTGAAAAGAGGGTTCCGTTTTCTGACCAGCATGGTAACTGCTCATAGAATACAGACATGTGCTTCGCAGGTACATAAAAATAGCATATTTTTCAGTTGTTACCATTTTATTGTTGTGCTCCAAATTACATGTTGCCATGTCAACATCCTGTCAGGTCCAATGGCAACAACTGGGTGCAGCTTAACATGCAACACATGAGGACAAGGTGTAGAAGGAGCGATTAAAATCTGCACTTTTCTCTTTTAAGGCAGCTACCCACTCACTGTTATTTCTGGTAACAAATGTCAGAAGTGCTTACCGCCCAGCCAGCTCACAGATTGGTGGGTGCTCCTTATTCTCTGTGACTGAAACTAATTTGGGTTCATTGTGTGTTTTCGGAGTCCTCCTTTCATCCCGAAGGGGCAATACAAAAGCCCTGCACTCAGCAGCCGCCTCCTGCTCCTGGAGTGCGGGTCGTGGGAGCCCGGCCGTGCAGGGGAGCTGCCTTTGCCCCCTCCCGTGAGGAAGTCTGCTTCAGCTGCACAAAGCACCTTGTCGGGGAGAAACCTTTCCGGAGTAACTTCAAACATAATTTGCCTTCCTTCGTTTTATACAGAAAGCTCGTGCTTCCTCTGATACCCTCCCTACCAGTGAAAACTAAAGCAAACTTGCTTTGTGACTTAATGCATCAACTTTTAAACATAACCTCTTAAACTTCTGCTAAAGTCACAAATTTCCTGCCTTCTGTGACCTGAGCTGTACTGTTTTCCATGGTTTGTCTCACCTCCAGGGTACATTTAAATAATTGCCTAGTCAATCAGAGCAACCTATTTTAATCTTGTTTCAGTGTTATTTTGGCCCGTATAATTCATTCAAAGCAAAACAGCTCCCACATCCCTAGTTTCTAGGAAACCTTTTCTGGTAATTCATATTGACAGCAGTGAGTTGTGACATTTATCGGTGAGGTGAAGCTGACCAGCTGCAGGGCTCCTGACTGATTTACTCAGCCAACAAGCTGCTCATGATTCCAGCCAAGTATTGACTTTTCTTTTCCTTCCCTCCCCTCTAGTTGGAAAGAAAATATGGAGGCATTCTTTATTCCTATGTTTTTATTTTTACCAGTCATAATAAAAGTTAAAAAATGGACCATAGACAACATTTTCCTTTTTAAATTTACTTTCTTAATGCAAAAGAGTCTCAAAAATATGTCAATGAAAAAAACCCAGCATTGAGTAAAAACTAGTTAAAATATAAAATAAATGAGCAGATTTTATCTAATGTTATTGGAATCATTTACTTCAATAGCAATGAGCTTCAGTCTTGTAAACAACTTGTCTGTAATCAAATGACCTTTGGGATGAAAAACCTCTAACAGTTCAAACTTAACTCATTTTCATTCTTTAAGCCCAGAAGCACACACTATGCTTCAAGTATTCTTGGGTTTTGTGTGTGTTCTAAAACCAAGATACTGACCAAAGTCAAAGATAGAAAAAATTCAGTATTTCTGTAGTTTCTTGCCACTCCAAAATGAAAAATATCTTTTAGGTCAGGAATTCCAATTAATACCCTTTCATTTTTAGTAACAATAAATAATCCTCAATCCATTTGAACAGTAGTTGTCCAAACCCCACTTTCAGGATGGAAAATGAAAATTAATATTTCTCAAAGGCAATTTTAATTGATGTCTAATTCTTTTTTAAAGTCTGCAACCTCAAGCATATGTAAAGAACAATAAAATATTTTATCCTGACTATCAAACTGGAAGTTTTCATGTAGTTCTGAACAAAAGTGTGTGAAATTAATGTACCTTTGGATGGCAATTTAATAGCCCATTTTCCTGAGGTTTCACATCTAAGAATCTCAAAATTTTACATTTACTATTGCAACATTAGCTCATTTTTTTTATCCCAGTCTTATACATCTGAAGTGATTCTAGTGAAGGCTGAATCCTACTGTATTGCAAACTAATAGTAGGTTTTGGTTTCATACCGTAAAGTCAAATGCCAATGAATAAAAGTATTGAGGCCATCCTGTACCGTCATAAGATCATATTTAATATTAACATATTCTGGCAGGTATAATCCACATCCTGCAGAATCATTAGATGATGTTGTTAATCAGCACAACTGGGCTTCCTAATCCCCTCAGACTCTCCGGGTCCAAGGCAAAGGAGTTTCAACACAGAAACAAGCACTTCCCAGAAGGACTGTGGATAACAAGCTAAGTAGTTTCTCTTACTTTTTGTGTCCCTTCTTTCTGGACTAACATGCCCAAGATGCAATCAAACTTTAAGAAAGCATGAGTGTTTCTAGAACTGACATTTTCAAGCACCAGTGATTTACTGAATCATTCATTCTTGGCACTGATATGTTATATCCATAATTGCTCTGCTTGAGGAGGTGACATTTCCAGAAATGGCAGTTCAGCATGGCAAAGGACACAACACTGCTGGGAAGATAAGTCAAAGGTGACAAGACCATGCAGCTGCCAAAGAACAGGCACTCCTCAGTAGATCGGCAGTAGACATAACTGAGTTCAAGTGTTGGAGTCTTGGTGGCGACTCAAGTCAACTAACGTCGCTAATGCTGTCATCTGATTTCTGTGATGTGCATTGCCTGGGATTTACCAAAGGCCCTTACTGAAGCCTTTAAACCTGCTGGAAAGCAGCCAGAGTTAGAGCTGAGAATAGCAAGAAGGACAGGTAAGGAGGGCAGGAAAGGGAAGGCCGGTGGCACAATGGTTCAGCATAAAGCAGGCAGAAAGGGGTTTCTGATGGGTAGGAAAAATAAATTGTCAACATTATTTTAAGAACTGTGGAATGGAGAAAATGCCCGCTGACATAAGTGTTCTCACTTCATTATGACGGCAACAGAAAACATACAAGTTCCTGAAAATTGATTGTTTGTTCTAATAAATTAGTTGTTGCACCAAAAAAAAATCTGGTTACAGAAGTAATCCATAGATATCAAGCATGTGTAACTCTGTACGTTACATGTACCACCCTGCTTGTTATATAAGCCTGTAGAAACTAAGACATATGTACCTACACTCAGTCATTTTTTCCAGTGTAAAAAGGTTATGTCTTATTTTGCTCATATATACGATGCAGGTACATTTGAAGAACATGTATCTCCAGAGATGGACTCAGGAAAAGAGTACATTTTCAATCTGTGCTTAGAGCAGGTCCTTAAAGGAAGAAAATATATTAAGTTGCCTTTTTGAAGTGTTGTGGCTTCTTCAAACGTAGTTGTGAAAAACGCTTTTTGTCATTCCTCCCCAGCGCATTATGTTGTGACAAGGCAGTCATGTTGCATAACGTGATGTGACTGATACCAAATGGCATGTGAAAGATTTGATCTCTTTCCCTTTTAGCACGAGGATCCTGAGCTTCAAGTGGCTGGACTTTGGAGGGTCTTTTCTTTCTCTTTAAACAGAGGGAACAAAGGAACACTCTGTTTGAAAGTCCTTCCTTAAGAGCTGCGCATAGAATTATCTCTAATATTTAGTTTACATCAGTTAGCTTAAAAGTATCTTCACCTTTGAAATATGCACATTTTTACTGTCTGCCTCTTTCTACTGTCTCACCGAGAGCAGGTTTTTATTAGGGCCTATAAAATAGGCTTTGAGAAACTAAGCATGTAATCCTGTATGGCTCATGGCATCACGTGGTGAGGTGCGTACTGCATTGTCGGTGACCCACTGGCTTGACCCAGTTACTGCTCTGCACAGAGAGCAGCAGGAGATGAGGAGGATGGAGGGCACTGGAAAGGAAGGGCACAGCAGACGCGTAGGAGGCTGCAGAGCAGGTGTCCCTCCCCTGACCCACCATTTCTTTCTGAAACTGTTGCTTTGGACTCCCTGAATCCAGTGTGTTAAGAGAGATGCGCTTTTTCAGAAGTATACTAAGGAATAATTTCATCCACCATAAATTAATCCACCACAATTTCATCCAATGGCAGTGTTATTCAACTGCTCTTAATAGAGTTATCCCAGGGATAGCATTGGCCCATCAATGTAATTGCTGTGGGTTAAGTGGCCTCAGAAACCAGGTTAACTGGAGATTTACTGCCTAACAAAGACTGTTTTACAAAGAAGAGTTTAAAAAATAAAACAGACTAGTGTTACAGTTAAGACTCCGAACCAGCTAACCCAGTCCCTCCCTCCCCTGAAAAGTAAATCTTTGCTGTATTTTACTGATCTGACTGAAACTATTTTCATACTTGCAGATCAGCAGAAGCAGATCAGAAATGTTGTGTAAGAAAAAGAAAAACAGTGCACATACCAAAAGAAAAAAGCCAAAACTCAGGAAACATTATAGCAGTTTCATACTTATATATAAAATGTAAATAAACAATGATCTACAGAACACCGGGCCTGCTGGCAGCAGATGGGAAA
>VZSZ01007854.1:102864-123033 GCA_013398815.1 Ibidorhyncha struthersii | reverse complement strand
GGCCCTCCCCCTGATTCTTACCCACAAACACTCAACCCTATAGTCACCATCATTCAGTTCAAGACACTCATAACACTCCCTGACATACAGGGCCACCACACCGCCTCTCCTTGCTTGCCTGTCCTTCCTGAAGAGCCTATAGCCATCCATGGCAGCACTCCAGCCATGTGAGTCATCCCACTACGTTTCTATGATGGCAACTACATCATAGTTATCCTGCTGCACAATGCTACAGGCTTGGGGAAGAGTGGTTGGAAAGATGCCTGATGGAAAAGGACCTGGGGGTGTTGGTCAACAGCCAGCTGAATATGAGCCAGCAGTGTGCCCAGGTGGCCAATAAGGCTAAGAGCATCCTGGCCTGTATCAGCAATAGTGTGGCCAGCAGGACTAGGGAAGTGTTTGTCCCCCGGTACTCACAACTGGTGAGGCCACATCTTGAGTACCGTGTTCAGTTTTGAGCCTCTCACTGCAGGAACAACACCGAGGTGCTGGAGTGTGTTAAGAGAAGGGCAGCAAAGCTGATGAGGGGTGTAGAGCATTTATGAGGAGCAGCTGAGGGAACTGAGGGTTGTTTAGCCTGGAGAAAAGGAGGCTGAAGGAAGACATTTTCCTCTCTACAACCTGAAAGGAGGTTGCAGTGTGGTGTTGGTCTCTTCTCCCAAGTAACAAGTGATAGGACAAGAGGAAACAGCTTCAACTTGTGCCAGGGGAGGTTTAGATTGGACATTAAGAAAAATTTCTTCACTGAAAGGGTTATCAAACATTGGAATAGGCTGCCCAGGGAGGCGGTGGATTTGCCATCCCTGGAGTTGTTTGAAAAAAGGGTAGACGTGATACTTGGGGATATGGTTTAGAAGTGGTTTTGTCAGGTTAGGTTAATGGTTGGACTCGATGATCTTAAAGGTCCCTTCCAACCTTAACGATTCTATGATTCTATGATTGCATGGGGTTGTTGTGACTCCAGTGCAGGACCTGACACTTGGCCTTGTTGAACTTCATACCATTGGCCCTGGCTCATTGATCCAGCCTGTCCAGATCACTCTTTAGAGCCTTCCTACCCTCAAGCAGATCAACACTCCTGCCAACTTGGTGTTGTCTGCAGACTTACTGAGGGTGCACTCGATTGCCTCGTCCAAATTGTTGGTAAAGATTTTAGACAGAACTCGCCCAAATACTGAGACCTGGGGAACACCAGTTGTGACTGGCTGCCAACTGGATTTAACTCTATTCACCACAACTCTTTGAGCCCAGCCATCCCGACAGTTTTTTTACCCTGTGAAGTGTACACCTATCCAAGCCACATGCAGCCAGTTTCTCCAGGAGAATGCTGTGGGAAACAGTGTCAAAGGCTTTACTAAAGTCTAGGTAGACAACATCTACAGCCTTCCCTTCATCCACTAAGTGGGTCACCTTGTCATAGGAGATCAGGTTTGACAAGCAGGACCTGCCTTTCATGAGCCCATGCTGACTGGGCCTCATCGCCTGGTTGTCTTGTATGTGCTGTGCGATGGCATGTAAGATGATCTCCTCCATAATGTTTCCCTGCACCGAGGTCAGACTAACAGGCCTGTAGTTCCCTGAATCCTCTTTGCGGCCTCCTTGTAAATGGGTATCACATTTGCTAACCTCCAGACAACTGGAACCTCCCCACTTAGCCAGGACTGCTGATAAATGAAGTAAAGTGGCTCAGACAGCACTTCCACCAGCTTCCTCAGTACCCTTGGGTGGACCCCATCCGGCCCCATAGACTTTTGTGTGTCTAAGTGGTGTAGTAGCTTGCTAACCATATATATGATAACGTCAGATGGAAGAGTGGGTTGGAAGATCACTAAAGGACAACCACACCACTCAGTGACTTGTACTGACAAATGTATTATCTGGGCTGGATGGGTGTTGGTAGTATAGCAGTTCTTATTCCACAAAACACAAAAGGTACACACAAATCAAAATTCAATCCCCTAAATCCAATTTATACTAGTACATGATGTACCCAGGGAAAGAAGACAATCTGACCTGTTCTCATCAGGCCAGGTCCTGCCTGGCAGTTCGCACTCAACTCATGGCAGCACTTCCTCAGGCTCTGCCTTCCACATGGTATCAAACATTCATGTGTTCTAGCCCACTCCATTGGCTGTTGTTTGCACTGTTCATGGTTTTCTGTATCATTCTGTCAGCATAAGCAGCCAGTGACCTTGCCAGATCTTCTATAGTTTTGACAAGTGACTAGGGCTAGTGACTTAGTGAGAGCGTAAATGGTACTGAAGAGCAGAGATAACACATGAATATACCATATGACCACTGAGCTGCATAAGTTGTTACTGTTCTCACCTTATAGGGCCTAAAGAGATGTCCGAATTGTCCTGGTCTCTTGGATATGTCTTCAATAATATATTGTGGGCAGAAACAAACCCCTTTCACCCTGATCTTAACCGACAAAAAGCTGCTTAACCAAGCTCTATTCCAACTTTCAGTTCAAGGCTTGACCATATCCTGGCAGCAAAAAGCATGGACAGAACAAGTTCTCATCTTCCAAGACCAGAATTTGTGGACAGCTGTTGAAAGCACCATCATGGGAGCCCAAACCTGTCTCAACCCAAGTATGGAATCAATTGTTTTTCCCTCCCTTTGTTCAAGCCCTAGTTTATTTTACTGTTTGCTAGTTGAGGATACTTCCATCAGTCTGATTTCTCTCCTGTACCTCAGGTGCTGTTTTCCCTGTGAGCAATAACCACGGTATCCATGGAATCCAAATGGCTGTATTGAAAAAAGGTAATATTTACAAAAAGCAAAAGCCTTGCAGAGAAAGGCATACCAAAATTATAAACCAGACTATGTGTCTGATACGTGTATATATATGAAGGCTGTTCACATGGTGTGATGATTCTGATTGTTCTAAACCTCTTCTGGGACTAGAAGGGTCTTAGTCTCACTCTCTTCCCTTAATCTGCTGCTACCTGCCCCTCCCTTGTCTTCAGGGAGATGGAAATTCAGGAAATAAGTGATTTTTGAGCTACTAACTACCAATAGTCAGAGGAAAGAAGTGACAAGGCTGAAAATCCCCCAAAACTTAATTTTCATTCTGTCAGACTCAAAACTTTTGTCCTCAAAACCTTCTTACCTGAAAAATTTATTGTTTGTTTTTATTCTTTGTATTCCTAGTATTTTTAGTGTGTGCAAAGTGAAAAGGAGGTTCAGGCTTCTAACATGTAGCTGTTCAGAGACAACCAATATGAAATATTTGCCTAGAAAAGAGCCTCTTTTTACACTTCTCCTTGACACAGAAGTTGCTGCTACTTTTTCTTTCAAAGACCTGAGATGGCATCTTCCTATGAACTAGGACATCAGGGCCTGGAGAGCATTCAACCATTTAGTTGGCTGAGTTTAGTTGCCTGAGTTAGGTGGTTGAATTAAGGAGTTTAACTGGCTGAGCCCTCTCCTTTCATTTGGTTCTTGGATTGAAAAACTCATAGTCCTTTCCTGACTTCTTGACATTCCATCCTTTTGATGTCAACAACCCCTCAACCACTGTAAGATGCATCTACTCTTGGTCAGTTCTTCTTAAGGTCACTGTCCTCTTTCTCCCTGTCTTCTTCAGAATGTGGGGGAGAGGGGATCACTGATGATCAGCAAGGATGTAGAGTGACGAATTAGCATAAAAATCAGGTCCAGAGGCTATGATCAGAGTCAGACACAATGCAAAGATCTTCCAGCAAGTCTACAGCGACAAGGAAGGCCCCAGGGAAGGCCAGGAAGCCCAGCCAGCAGGAAGGGGTCAAGGACACGATGGACAAAGGAGGGTAAAAGGTCAAGCACAGATTTCCCTGCTGCCCATCTGCAAAGTAATACAGGCCGGGGCCAACAGTAAAGCCTCTTCTTAAAAGCAGTTCCTAAGGAAAGGGAGAGGCAGGCCATCACTTCTAGCTTTCTTCACAACAGCTTTTATCAGCGAAGTAGATGACCTTGCGCTCAGCCAGCTAAACCCCTTCACTCAACCACATAAAATCTCAGAAGGGGGGAAATACGGTCAGGGTCCTGACACAGGTTGTGAAATACATGGGAGCATTTCTTCCAGTTTAAAAACATTTAAACCAGGGCATGTGCCCCACTACTAGGGTGAAATCTGCTCAGATTAGGTAAATTATGTGCTTGTTTGCTTGTGTCACTTCATATACAAATTAAGTCTCTGTATTTTGAGGTGCAGCTGAGCTGACTTCTACTAAGGAAGTTGATTGATACGCAGTTTTGAAAGTGTAAGTTAAATTCAAACAAATGGCTCACCGCATAGGCATTTGCATCTCCTCAGTATTTCTAAAATAACCTAAGATTTTCAGGTATAAAATGCCTTAGAAGTGAACAACATTTTTGCTTTGCAGGAATTAGGTGCTAAGAGAGAATCTGAACAGAAATTATGATGAATTTAAGGGCATTCCAGAACATAATGTAGCAAGTATAACACAGTTCTCATGAACAGCGATTAATGGGCTTTCTCATGTTGGTAGCTTGAAAAACAATGAAAATAAATGTAGAGAAGAATAGCCAGCAAAGCGACTTACCCCTGCAAATACCCATTACTGAACAGAAGCAGAAGATTAGGCAGACCAAGGCAGCAGTATAAATCCAGAGTAACTACTGAAGATACTGAAGTTACTCCACATTTATACTGGTTTAACAGAGAGAAGAAAAAGGTCCATTGAGTATAATTGAATCAAGGAGTTTTCCATTAAGACCAAATGACTTTCACAGCAGGAGGCTCCTGAAAGCGCAGGGGAGAGCAGTCCTTTCAGAACAATAACATTTTGCTTTTCTTCAGCATTTTGATCTTCACTGTTTGGATACAATGTTTTAAAATTCACTCAGGATGTGCTGTGTTATTTACATTAGCTATATTTGAGGGCAAACACTCTTGAATTCCAGTAAAATAATACATATTTTCTATGGGCATTTATTTATTCATTCTGCAGTTTATGTCTTTGGATTGATTTTTTTTTAATCACAATTGTACAGTTTATATGGAATTGAGTATTGTGTGTTTTACATACATTCTGTTGGAAGTTCTGGTCCTGTGTGAGTAAGACATTTCAGGAATCATAAAGATTAAAAACTTTTCATTGCGTTACTGAAAGGTTAGACATATGACCAAAAAGCAAGGTTCATATGAAGAAAAAGAATACTTTCTCAAAATCACAGTTGTTTTTGCATAGTGTCGAGATGAAGCATATTAATAAAACATTTTAAGGATAGTATTTATATTTCCAACTATTCTAAAGGTTTATTGTTTCTGTGGGTTTGGTGTTTTGTTTGTTTGGGGGTTTGGGAAAAGCTGGTGTTTTGTTTTGGGTTTGGTGGGGTTTTTTTTGGTTGGTTGGGTTTTTGTTGGGTGGTTTGGTTTTTTGGTTGTTTTTTTTTGTGAGCTCCAGTTCTGATATTTATTATGCCTTCCCCCCATCAGAAAATACCTGAATATCTGGGGAAAAATTAAAGTTGCAAAGGTACATAAGGATTTCATGAACAATACCTATACCTATAGCTATTAAATAAAACAGTGAAAAAATTAGATAGGTAACTCATTGTAAAACTTCAAAGGATACCTTTATGTCCTCATATTAATAAGCCAGTTTCTAGTAAGATACAGATGGGATTCTTGCCTTGGGGACCAGTCTCTTTTGAGAATAATAAAGCTACTTACCTAAATAAGGGTTACTCATTTTTTATCATAGCAAAACATCTCTGAGTTCTTACAATATATGTATATGTGTATGTAACTATATACGTGCATGCAACATGATACATGTATACTAATATCTCTAATACAGTAATGTCTGTACAAAGTTAGAGACAAATAGAATCATATGGAAAGAATAAGATAGTATTTATTTATTTATTAGAATGTTATTTATACAAATATTGTTTGACTAATTATTGGAAGGTAGATTACACAACAATGGAGACTGATGATAACCAGGGATGTTATAGCTGTTACTTTTTGAATCTAGTGACTAAAAAGTGAAGTAAGACTGTTGAAACCAAAGTTAAAAAGTAATTAGTGTGTTTTCCTTTTTAACTGAAAATGAAAATGTAGTTTTGGCTCAGCAACTGTGACTATTTCAGGGTTTTACCCTTTTTTATTAAGTAAAGCCTTTTCATTTAACTGGTAGTGACAGTAGGTAATGCAATATTTAGTTAATACGTAAAAGAGCATACTATGAGAGGCACAGGATTTCCATTTCCATGATCAGATTATGTTTAGGCACATTTACTTTTTCCACAATGAAGCCCAGTTAAAACATGCATACCTCTTTCAAGTTATGATTAATTTCTCCTCACAACTTTAGCCACTCAACCTGACTTACATGAATCTGATTATTTGTTGCATGAGTTTATAATTAATTATCTAATTATATGAAGGGATCAATTAGGAAAAAAAAAGTTTTTCACTTTGCACATTTGTTAACATTTTTAATCGTCATCTTTTTTTTCTTATCACTCTCTTATCCCCAAAAAGAGAGAAGACATGCATGAAGGTCACTACTGAAGATTCATAAACCATTGTGAATAATGTCAGAACTATAATTTAATTAGTGGCCCATCTGTCACTTTCTGTTTGACGAGCACTAAATGTCCAATTATCATTTAATATCTGCTCTAATCAGTTCTGGCAAATTTTGCAGGCACACTAGAGATGACATTAATAGATGGAAGTGAGGCTACCTTTGCAACATTATCAGAGAGAGAAAGCTTGTGCAGTTTTGACTTACAATGGGGAAGGCATGAATTCATTCCAATTAGTAGCAGCGACATTTTATACAGACTGTGTTACTGCATATTGCTAACTAAAGATTTTAATTGATTTTTTCAAGAGTTTGGAAAAACACCTTTAATTTTTATGGAATTTTTTATTCTTGTTGGTGTCCAAAAATAATATTAAACACTATTTGCCTCTGTCTTCAATCTCACTTTCCTTATTGTCTTCATCAATTAGTTCATGCTTCCTATTTCTTCATTCTTGTTCTGACATTAGCCCTCACAAACAAAAGAGGTTCTTCATAAAGAAACAAAAAAACCCATGTTGAATGAATATGAGTAGATTTAAAAAAAAACCCAACTAACTGAAATACACAATATAGACATACAGAAAACACTGGGCCAAAGATTTTAGCCTATTGTTGAGACAGAGGACTAATCAGTGCCATGACCTTCTTCTGGTAAAGGAAGAGCAAAAGAAAAATATAAATATTTAATGAGAATGTACAGTACATGTGTACTTTTCAGACAAGATACAGAAAACAACATGTTAAAAGCATAGAACTTGCTCGTAAGATTGATGACCAGTGAAACATGTATTGACAGTATCATAAAATGCGCTTTTCCACTTGTAATGAGAGATTAAAAACCTGACCTATCCACACCTTGGGTGAAGGTCAGGCAGCCTATACCTTCTCAGATTTGAGATCAGTAACGTAACAATCTCTCCAAAAAGGCTTTTGGCTTGACAAGAAGCTTCCTCTAATAAGCAAGTGCTGCTCATGTGACAGTTTAGATTTAGTCCCCAACTCTGATTCTAAGTAACATCCTTCAGCACTTCGAAACAAAATGTGACAAACACACACACACGTTTGTAATATGACTGCATAGGTTTGCTGCTTAGTAGCTAATAAAATTGGGATAGTTTCCTGGCAGGTCCACTGCAGTGATAAAATAGCCAGCTAAAAGTAGAGATAAAATAAAGCCCCTTTTCCCTCCCACTATATGTTTTGGCAGCAACTCAAAAGCCAGAATGTCATTTTTGATACTTCCATATTTCTACTAATAAGACTGAATCTGAGATTCTACTGACTACAACTTGAATTTATAAGAACTTGTCAGGATGTTATGGCCTGCTTCACCCTCCATTATTCTACCCAAACCAACACACATCATAATGTTGAGTATTTAGAAAACAGAAGTCTGCTGCTTGATGATATGCAGGTTCAAGTAATGTACATGAAGAGGAATTCTCATTGTGTGCTTCTCTGCAAGATTCCTATGGTTTATAACCTTTTAAACTTGCTGTGCATATGAGGCACTGACTTAGTAGTCAGCTTTTAAAAATGGTCACAAGGCATAACAAGGCATAACAAAGGGATTACTGCATAAGGAAAAATCAACAAGAACACACACAAACCAAACCAGTATCACCCCAGGGGAATGGAAATGAAGAAGGAGATTATGAGTGCCCAGACATAATTGGTCCTCATTCCTTCTTCTGCCTTGGCTCAGAAATTTGTGTCCAGATACAGGTCTGAAGAAGATGCAACCCAAATGGAGGGCTTTGCTCTCGAGAAACCCTGCAAAGAAGCAGCTGGCTAGAGCCAAAGGCAAAGCCAGGAATGCAAAAAACGGTTGTCAAGGTCCTTCTTCAGGGGAACAGAGAAGTGCCTTGATTCTGAAGACAGTTTTAAATGACCCTGGGCAGTGAAAGAAAGAATTCAAGAAGAGAGGAGGTTCCTTATATGTAGGGTTGATATAAATAAGCATTAATATTAAGGCCTTGATCAAATCTTTTCCTTTGGATGAAGTATAGTAGAAATTTTCAAATACCTCTGAAAGGCAGGCAATATTATAATACAAAGTGAGTCTTGAGG
This sequence comes from Ibidorhyncha struthersii, assembly GCA_013398815.1. Lineage (NCBI taxonomy): Eukaryota > Metazoa > Chordata > Aves > Charadriiformes > Charadriidae > Ibidorhyncha > Ibidorhyncha struthersii. The sequence continues at coordinate 114,412 of VZSZ01007854.1, read as the reverse complement.
ATGATACACTGTCTGTTCATGTGCCCATCAATATCTGATCCCCACTGTGCAATCTTTTATTTCTGATTATGCAACGGACAGCCAGATAAACTGATCATATAGAAAAGTAGTATCAGGTATATAATATTTTAAACTATTCTGACAAGTTATTTTGGCTCCTGCTTTCTCATGTAACAATAGGGACTAGAAGACATACCTCAAGCATCTTCCCATGGTTCCATCTGTTTTCATGAGCATTCAGACGGTACTTTTCCATTATAATTCTCCACAGCTGTAGAAAGAACTGGAAGTAATAAAAACATGTCAGTACCATGGAACCTGCACACCTTGACAAACCTTTTATGCAACATTGCCTTGGCTACCTATTTTGGTGGAAAAGAAGCACTCAGTCACATGGCCTAGTGAATAATTAGAAATTTTACACAAATTGCGACATTACACAAGAAACATTAAACACCAGCACATCCTCTAGCTCTACAGCCTTGTTGAAGTCTCTCAGAAGTTGTGGCAGAGAGGAGTTCTATCTCGTCATGACCTCTTTGTGGCTGGTATGATTGGATATCTAAATCCTGATCAATGGTAATCCATTTAGAAATTCCAAATGTTTTATCTATCGTTAAAAGAACTTGTTTCATCCAGCTAAAATGTATTACTACTTTAGACCCATACCCAGAATTAGTCCTGGATTACTGAAAATACATATTCAGGGAAAAGTTTGTTTGCATTAAAAAATTCATTTTATACCTATGTTTATGCCTTCTGTTTAAAGTATATATACTTTTAATCAGTAAAGTGCATGACAGAAAGTCAATTAACACCTACTAATAGCTTAGGAGTACTCACACAATGAGACATTCCTTTAATATGGTAAAGTACAGGTGTAGACCGTTCTCTGTGAAAAGAAAAAATTAATCTGTCTACATAATAGAGAACACAGGACTTAAAACCAGACTTTCTGAAATATGAAGAAACCTATAAAAAAAAGAAACAGAGTGTAGATCAGGCAGAACATCTCTAAGGTGTTCTGTAAAAAATGGCAGACAGTTAAGAAAAGCAGTGCTGGGGAAAGCAGCTTTCACTGGTTAGGTAAGTATTTTTCATTAACATTAGATCCTGCCCTGAGGGTCAGTGCTTAGACACAGTGTTAGATGGGTATGATATTCTACTAGCCTGAAAGTTAGTGTTTTGGAGGGCTTTTAACTTTGGTTTAGCTGGTAGATCTTAACCTGGAAGACCACACTTGACTAATGAAATTAATAATATGCATCTAAATTATAGAAAAGGTCTAGGTTACTTAATGACTTAGTACATTAGCAAAACAGGTCTAAATGTTACTGTCATTTCTCTTTTTAATAACATTTTAAGTTTTACCCTCTTCTTGCATTGTATTTCTGTAATATTTTTTCAACATTAAACACCTCTATGAATGAATTAAAAAATATAAAACTGCTACTAGGGGTTAGCTCTTCAGCTAATGTAAAATGTAATAATAAAACTAATCATTTTTTTAAAGAAACAAATAAATAACCCCCCCTCAACTTATAGGGCATTGTTCAGTCATTTTCCTGGCATGAGTGGCCAGGATTTCAGTATAACTCTTTCCCTGTAAGAAAGTTATGAAGGTCAGTCAGGAACCATAAATTAAATTTGAATGGTGCTTTTCAGTAGCATGCTAGGAGGTAAATAGACACAGTAAAGACAATAACAAAAATGGAGCATGACTCAGTAGAAAAAAACGGATGAAATTGGTATGCTTAGACAAGAAATACCAGGCAGTAGATGGTGAGCTGGAGACTATACACCAGTAAAACACCGGACTGGCAGACTCTCACTGATCCTGTGGGTAACCCTGGAGAGTCCTATTTTGCCTCTCTGTCCTTCTGTGCACCTGCTGCCTATTTAGGAAATTTTGTGTATTCTGTTTATGAAGGGCATGGTCTTGTTACCTTTGAAGTCAATGGTCAAACTGTCATTACTTCCTTGGAAGCAGATGGGGCCCATATGGCCTGCTTGCATGATCATTGCTCATGTACAACACCCACTGAGCTAACAGGTTTCTAACTGGGGTGAATTGTAATGTGAACAACAGTAAAACGAATGAAAGAACCTAAAACAATGTGAAAACTTTGTGGGAAGCAGTGAATTTTATAATCCTCTTCTGGGCACATCTTGGCAACATACACCTTCGGAAAGACTCACTGGAGGGATGAGTTGTGAGGGGCTATAATGGGGCAGTGAATAATAGCAGGATGATATGGAAAAGGTCTGTAATTGTGGGAGGTGAGGCAGTAAGACTTAATCAGAGGACTATTGCTGTCTTGGGGTGTTACTGTATGACCCTGCTGATGTCATTCCACTTAGGAGGTTCCTGCTTCCACTGGATTATGAAATAGAGTAGTTGTGAAGTGCAATGCCCAGATCTGAACCTGAGTATTGCTCTCAACAAAGCACAGAGGTGAGTGGTAAATGCTGTTAAAGTGTATGAGACTAAAATCAGTTTTCCTCAACTATAATATTGAGTTTATTAATCTTAAGAAGTATGAAGTGGAGTGCTGAATGAAGCACCTGAGAGTATCAAAAGGGTGTATTTCAGGGCAGGGAGACAGAATTGCTGCCTGTATAATTCAGTATCAGCAGCTCTTAAAGGTTATGGCAGCAGGATACACAGTTGTGAAGGCACAGAAATTCCAAAGTTGATGTGGACCAGGCACGGCTGAGAAGGGGTATAGCTGCACCATCACTGTATAGCAGTGAAGCCCTGCTGAAAGGCAGGGTTAATTAGCTGAAGTGAGACTAGCTGTGAAGCTAAAGGACTCTCAGACAATGAACAGTGTATATAATGTTGACAGAGATGCACTGTGACATCTAGATAGAGTCTGCTCATCACTAACTCGGAGAATCTCAGGATGAACTGTAAATAGGGCAGTGCAGGTGTGCTGTTCAGGTGTGCTTTTATTTCACTAACAACATGTCAATGGCTAACCAAGGCAACTGATCTCTTGGTCCTAACTGGGAGGAAGACACATGCACAAACAGCTTTGTAAAGTTAAAAAAGCAGGACAAGCAGATGAGATAAAGCAATAACTTTCAAATATGCACACCAAGTCATTGTTTGAATGACATACCATACCCAGCTTTCTGGAGTTTCACCCTTGCTCAGTATATGTGTCTCTTGCTGAAAACAAATAGTTGCAGTTATAAAATGAACGTGTATCACGCACAGCACTGCAGCTTGGGTGTGAAAAGTCTCTGATGTTGTTGAGCAGTTAGCCCCAGTACCCGAGACTGGCACCAGCAGTAGGATTTCACTCTTAGCAAGGAAAATAATACCAGGTTCCTCGCTGTGGGCCCAAGGCATGAGAATTTGCAGAGACACTCTCATGTTAGGCAGTAACATGTTAGTTTAGGAAATCAAACTTTGAGTTATATTCATGAAAACAAATAACATCTTTAAATTTAATGCAATGCTCATGTATAATCAACATAACCATTACCACCAGCTGTCCATCACAAATTTTGCAAGGAGGAAAGAGACCAAAACACAGCAGAAAGGAGAGTTACAGCACCTACACTTTCAAAGGAGAGCTATTTGTATTTTGCCAACCTATAATTTGCCTAGGAACACTGTAATGTGCACTTGGTGTTATTTATTTACTTATTTGCATAACCATCATTCTGCTTAAAAAAAATATGCATTTTATATATAGAATTTGGGCACACTGATAAAAAGTATAAGGAAAAAAAGCCTTCAAAATTATAAAAAACAGTTTAATTAACAACACAAAAATTTCTTACTTATGTACCTATCTTGCTTTGGTGATCAGTGAGGAATCTTTCTCTTTGAACAGTAAATGTTTGCTGTTCTTATTTAGTAAGAAACATGAAGGTGGTGACAATGATATAACATTGCAATAGGTCCTGGAAAACTGAGCAGTAATGCCCGGTACCCTGCTGTGACAGGGCTATAGAAGCAGGAAATACAAACATACTTTTCTTAAGGCTCTTTCTGTGATGAGCTCTAGATGGTGACTCAATGGTGATGACAATGACGTCACAGTGATGTTGCAGAGAGGGCTGTGTATTTATCTCAGGGAATTTATATGTGGATTAAAGAAAGTTGTAACTTGTGTATACACAGGTGTTGTACAGGCCTTTGATGCTCCCTTTTCATAGACTTTAATAAGAGTTTTTGACACTGTTTGACAGTAGAAACTGGCCAGCATGAGAGGCTCGTAAGTACACATCTTTATTCTCTCTCTATTGTCATCTTGAAAAGCTGAGGGCAGGGCATCTCTCACAGAGCTCACCTGCTCATGCTCAGCAACTCTGTCACAGCTCATGAAGCTTCCTAAAGAAATTTCAGAAATTACTGACAGACACTATCTGAACACAGAAATTGTCAGGACACTGACAAGCAGAGGCTTCTTAACTAGCCGTCACATCATCATCATTACAGAGGCATGGGTGCTTAACTTTTAAAGGGAAACTCAAACAATCTTTCATTTTCCTAATGGACTGAGAAGTGCTACACAATTCCTACATAAAAGTCCCTTGTTCCATGCCAATCTAATTTTTCATGTAACACGGTTTAAGGGAATTCCTCTGTCTCTGTTGAGGTATCATAACATTTGCATGTGCCTTAAGTAGAGCTTCAATTTGGATCCCTTCTTCTATCATTTTTAAGGGTCCAAAACCAACACGACTCCTTCCTATTCTTCCTAAATTTTGCTTATGCTGTTCTTCTGCCCATTTTCATACATGCCCTTTTTTTTGTCCTTCTAGACTGTACACTAGACTAGACTAGCCTAGAACAGAGAAGAGAAGAGAAGAGAAGAGAAGAGAAGAGAAGAGAAGAGAAGAGAAGAGAAGAGAAGAGAAGAGAAGAGAAGAGAAGAGAAGAGAAGAGAAGAGAAGAGAAGAGAAGAGAAGAGAAGAGAAGAGAAGAGAAGAGAAGAGAAGAGAAGAGAGAGTTCAGTCTGAAGGGACTTACAATGATGATCTAGTTCAACTACTTAACTACTTCAGGGCTGACCAAAGTTAAAAAGTATATTATCAAGGTCATTGTCCAAATGCCTCTTAAACACTGACAGGTATGAGGCTTCAACCACCTCTCTATGAAGCCTGTTCCAGTGTTTTACCACCCTCTCAGTAAATAAATGTTTCCTAATGTCGTATGAACTTCTGACACAGCTTTGGATCATTCCCACTCGTCCTGTCAATGGATACCGGGGAGAAGAGATCAGCACCTCCCTCTCCACTTCCCCTCCCCAGGAGGCTGTAGAGAGTAATGAGGCTGCCCCTTGGTCTCTTTTTCTCCAAACTAGGCAAACCCAAAGTCCTTGGCCACTCCTCATAGGACATATAGGTCTGCTACTTCAGACAAAAATATTCAATGTGTGTACGCCATTAAGAGTAACATCTGTGAGTTGACAGGCTGTTGGGTTTTTTTGGTTTGGTTTGGTTTAGTTTTGGGGTATGTGTGGTGGTTGTGGTGGTACAGATGGTTAAGTATGTGGAGAAGGGTGAACCTGAAGTTAGGCAGACAGCCAACAGCCCAGGTCATCAAGACCATTCAGCAATAAAATGCCATTCTGGACAAGCAAGGTAGGCTTGGAATTTAAGATGGAAAAAAGAAACCCTAAGATGCACAGCAATACCTGAATAGAAGAAAAATTACTTTCTTAAGTATTAAGGACATGGCTAGAATACTACATGGGCTCAAAGACTCTGCAGTGAGTTCTGTGCTTTTCTCTGCCAAACCCCACTTTCTGAGATGGCAGGTAATCACAGTTACTTTTATACCTCTCTACAGCCCTCAGTTTTTCCTAATTCTTGCTGTCTTGTTCCTATAATGCTAGAAAAATGCTTAGGTTTTATGGGGGAGGGAAACCCACAGCTTTCTTAGGGTGGGGAAATTCTTTCCCTACCTCCTTTAAAGGCTTTTCCTATGCTTTAGAACCAGTCAAGCTTTTTACAGTTCACTGAAGATTAGAGGCAATTAAATCTTCTGTTTTTCTCATTTCTGCTGAAAAGAAAGTTGAATTTATCTGAAAAGATACTTGTGGTGGGTAGTTAAAATTTCCAGCGCTCACTTGTTTTAAAGTTGAGGTCAGAATGAAAGAGACAGTGTAAGACTCTAATACAAGACCTTGAACACACACCTTGAATAATAGGCAGAGAGTTGAGTTTGCATGAGTCCTGTTCGAAAAAGGCCCTTGAGCAGTGATGCTGCTGCATTCAACATGAGCTGCAATCTGTAAGTGGTTTTCAAGGGTAACTCTAAGTAAAACACATTACGGTAATACAGCCTGGAGGCAAAGATCAAAGCTGAGAGATGGGAAGATATAAATACTCTTCCTTTACAAATGACCAGATGATTCTTGAGCTGTCTTCTTAAATACTTCCCATAATGAAGTAATAGAAAGTAGTGAAGCAGTGACAAAAGCAGGAAACAGAACAGGTGTTTTCAGCTTATTCAACCACTTATCCTGAGCTCAACACCCCCAGATTCTGGTGTTGAAATTCCACATTTGCTGCATGAAGTCCTTAATTTAGGAAGCATACTTGCCTTTGTCTTAGGCAAAACTTGCCTGTCAGCCTATAGCCCCTTGGAGTTTCCCACCTGGGAAAAGAATCATACAATCATAGAATGGTTTAGGTTGGAAGGGACCTTAAAGATCACCTAGTTCCAAACCCGCTGCCTTGGGTTCCCCCTTCCACTAGACCAGGTTGCTCAAAGTCCTATCCAACCTGTCTTGAACACTTCCAGGGATGAAGCTTACACAACATCCCTGGGCAACCTCTTCCAGTTCCCCACCACCCTCATAATGAAAAGTTTCTTCCGATATCCAGTCTAAATCTACCTTCTTCCAATTTGAAGCTGTTACCCCTCGTCCTATTGCTACATGTCCCTGTAAAAAGTACCTCTCCAGCCTTCTTGTAGGCCCCCTTCAGATTCTGGAAAGTTGTGATAAGGTGTCTCTGGAGCTTTCTCTTCTCCAGGCTGAACAACCTTAACTCTCTCAAGCTGTCTTCATAGGAGAGGTGCTCCAGCCCTCTGATCATCTTCATGGCCATCCTCTGGACCCGCTCCAACAGGTCCATGTCCTTCTTATGTTGGGGGGCCCAGAGGTGGATGCAGTACTCCAGGTGGGGTCTCACGAGAGCGGAGCAGAGAGACAGAATCACCTGCCTTGACCTGCTGGCCACACATCTTTTGATGCAGCCCAGGATACGGTTAGCCCTCTGGGCTGTGAGCGCACGTTACCAGCTCATGTTGAACTTCTCATCCACCAATACCCCCAAATCAGGGGGGCTGCTCTCAATCCATTCTCCACCCAGCCTGTGTTTATGCGTGGGCTTGCCTTGGCCCATGTGCAGGACTTTGCACTTGGCCTTGTTAAACTTCATGAGGTTTGCACAGGCCCACTTCTCACGCCTTTTGAGGTCCGTCTGGATGGCATCCCTTCCCTCCAGCATGTCAACCGCTCCACACAGCTTGGTGTCGTCAGCAAACTTGCTGAGGGTGCACTCAATCCCACTTTCCATGTCACCAATAAAGGTGTTAAATAGTACCGGTCCCAGTAATGACCCCTGAGGAACACCGCTTATCACTGGTCTCCACTTGGACATTGAGCTGTTGACTGCAACTCTGCGTGAGACCATCCAACCAGTTCCTTATATACCGAGTGGTCCATCCATCAAATCCATGTCTCTTCAATTTAGAGACAAACATGTTGTGTGGAACAGTGTCAAATGCTTTGCATCAGTCCAGGCAGTTGATGTCAGTTGCTCGTCCCTTATCCACCAATGCTGTAATGCCACCATAGAAGGCCACCAGTTTTTTCAGGCACGATTTGCCCTTAATGAAGCCATATTGGCTGTCACTAATCGCCTCTTTATTTTCCATGTGCCTTAGCAGAGTTTCCAGGAGGATCTGCTCCATGATCTTGCCGGGCACAGAGGTGGGACCGACCAGCCTGTAGTTCCCCAGGTCTTCCTTTTTTCCCTTTTTAAAAATGGCGTTATGTTTCCCCTTTTCTAGTCAATGGGAACGTCACCAGACTGCCATGACTTCTCAAATATCTTGTATAGTGGCTTGGCAACTTCATCCACCAGTTCCTCAGGACCCGTGGATGAATCTCATGAGGTCCCATGCACCTGACGGACTTGAAGAAGTTCAAGTCTATTTAATTCTGTGGAATACTGAACTATGAAATACTATTTTCTTTTATAAATCCACTTAAAAACCTCCATGCAGAGATACACAAATATTTTATGTCTAAAGCCTCTTTTGAGAAATACTTTTCTTGTCCATGCTCATTTTCTTTTTGTCTTTCAGATGTTGGTGAGTTTGTTATCTTTATGTGACCTACTTTTTCTCAGAGTTTTGTTCTCTTTGTATTAGCTTTCTGTTTCTATGTAGGGTGAGCTGAAAAATTTGAAAACCTTATGTTTATAGACAGGGTCAAATAAAAAATAGAGAATTTCATAGAGGTTAAGAATTAATACTGTGCTTAAAACAAGTACAAAGCATACCTTAGCTATGGTCCATCATCTACATAAATATTCAGAAAGTTAAGTCTAGGCTTCCAGGTGGGCTTGGTTCTATGAAACCACTCAAATAATTTTAAGAAAGCCTCAAAATTTCTCTGCCACGGAGAGAACCTGAAAGTGAAAGTTGAGGTTTCTGAGTTCTTTGAAGTATCTTTAATATTATTCTTAAAAGCATTTCTGTCTTTTCTTTTGTCACATTGTGGAATTTCACTCATTTTCAAATTTTAAGTCACATTTGTGAAACCAGTTCACTTCTGTCATTCAGAGAAGATACACTATCAAATCAGAGAAATGGAAGCCTTAATAGATGTCATTACTGTTACGTTTATACAAGTAATACTGTACATTTACTGGTGAAAAATTGTCATAAATAATTAGAAATAAACTAATTGCAATAAATGGAGTAGTTCTTGGAGTTGATAAAGTCTCTTGACATGTTTGCTCATTCAAAAAATGCATTAATTAGCAATGCAGTCTCTCATTATCAGCATGAATTAGCAAGATTATACTATGATCTTGTTATTTAAACGTACAAGTTCCAAAGAATAAAAAATAAAACATTGATGAGACTACATAGCAACTTTTGTAAATAATAAATGTTAGAGGGGAAACAATAATGAAATTAAAAACAATTTAGAGGCAGGAAGTAACTTCAACATGTAGTACTTCACAAGAGATTTTTCCAGAACACAGGCCTGTTCAAAGTACCATTTTTTCCAAACGTGGAGTCAATTATGTCTGCTTGACTCTCACTTTCAAACTTAAATGCAAATTTCATTTAATTCAAAATCACTTTAATCTAGTAACTTGATGTCACGTTGTCACACTTAAGGTTTGTTCTTTAATTTATGCTTTAGTTTGCAGCCCTAGTGTCTTCAACAGATGTGATGAGGACTTTCCTAATTATTACTAGTGTTTTGCTTTTTATGACAAATAATGCCAAGATGATTTCCCCCCATTTTTGGAGTAGTTTAACTTTGCTTTTTGTTCTCTTCTCCATGATTTTCCTTCCACAGCTTTTCAATACCAGTAGCCATTGGATTGCAGTGTGTTACCAAGTTGTCTGTCTTAGAAGCCAGATGAACGTGCAGAATACACACAAAATAAATGTCATTTATATGTGTTCATATTTTCCAACTGCCTCAATATCTACATTTTATGCTGCATTAGTTACTTACCATGAGCTGAAACACTTTTTCACCAAAAAATCTTTTTCTGAAGGTACAGTTTGAAATGGAATTCAGTTCCTCATCTACTTTTAGATATATCTGTTCACTCTGTCTTGCTGTAATTTCTTAATAAGCTTGACTTTCTTTAGCTTCGAGATACATTTTGTATGCTTCTCTTGTTTTTTTGATATGATGTTTATTTACATTTTTTGTTGGTTTGTTTCTTTTACTTTATAAATCCTAACTGATTATAATCTGTTGCTACCATTGTTTCCTTTTTCCCATTTCATAAGCAGTTTTTATAACTTTAATTCTTTCAGCAGTCCCTCTCTAAACCATATTATCCACTCTTTCTTTTTGCCTTTCTTGGACAAGAAGAAATTAAGTTCACATTATTCTTACAGGCAACCATTATGTCATCATAATCATTGCCTCCCTCATCCATCTTCATCTTTTCAAGATTTAAGGCTCAAAGGTTTCTGTGATTTTCCACTCATTAGATTTCCTATTTTGTATGAAGTGGACTCCTGGGGACTTTTTTACGAAGGAATGTTTGATAACCAAATATGTTTCTTTCAAGTTCATTTTCTATTCTAATGTTCCTTATTCAATATGTATATATGTATATGTATACTGTGGTGGGTTGTTTGTTCATTTTTTTAAAGGCATTTGAAAAATTAATGTGGAATTGGAATCAGTTAACTGTTTAAGTTATAAAATCATTCTGCTGGGCACTGTACATGAAGACACCTTGAAAGTGTAAATATTATTTCTTAGACTAGCCTAAAAGGGATTCAGGAAACTCCATCCACACAGACCATCCAGATTCCATACTTGTGTATGGGCAGAAGAACAGGCAACCATATCTCAGCCTCCCCTAATACTCTCAACTCTTTTCAGCTCATGGACCTGCTGAGTTAGATGGGCTTTCTTTGTACTTACTAACCTCAGTGTGATTCTCTTCCTTCCGTTTCTCCAATCTCCCCTTGAATCTATATATGTCAAACTACTCTTGTACAGGTGACTGGCAATGTAACTATCACTATAATCCATCTCTTAGGAAACTTTTGGGTTTTAAGGGCTATAATATATATCTACAAAAAATCACTTTCTGCCTGCTGGGAGAAAATACCTGTGACATTTTTCTGTAAGAATAAACAAATTCTCTCTGCACTGATCTTTACAGGGTGAAGGGAAAAAAAGTTCCTAGTTGCAATCAGCTTGACATAATAGATACATAATGTATCCACAGAGGCACAGAGCAACCTTGCTTGTTCCCAGGACTTTCTATTTACTATACTTGCTCCTATAAATTGCTAGGCAGACTAACACTTTTTGTAGCAGATCTACTGCTTACTCAGTACTTATTTTGAACGATGCTTGTGTATGTGCAGGGGACCAGATGTGTCCTTTCCAAATGTTAATGAGGAATTGCCATGGATGGTAATTCACGGATGTATTTCATAAAGGCAGCCTCAGCCCCTTTAAAAAATTATTTGTCATCCTTTCAGCAACTGGTGAGAAAAGTATGGGCATGGGGCATTTATTTTCTTTGCAATATCGTAAGTTAAGGTCAGAGGTTCAGAATTCACTTTGCACTGTCTTTGTTAGCTTAGCACAGGACAACACAGAGACTAAAGGGGCAGAAATGCTCATTTTTGTCACTTGCAATTGTATCAGTGGTGGTCAAAGAGTGATAGAGGCCAGAATACTTGATAATTTGCCTGCAGTGATGCTTGTACTCCTTGGGAGTTGTTTGAATTAAACACTGCCAACCAGGGAAAAATCAATAAACTTGTTTAAATGGTTTCACAGGGGCCTTT
>VZSZ01007854.1:87195-102820 GCA_013398815.1 Ibidorhyncha struthersii | reverse complement strand
GTGCATGACCAGTAACTAAAGTTATTCCAGCTGAGAGTTCAAATGAAGGCTGAGGGTCTTCTCTTCTTACTGTCTTCTTCTACTGACAAATAGTTTTCATTTCCTTTTTTTTTTAAAAACTAAAGTAGAACAAATCAATAAACCTCCCAGAAGCAGCAACATTAACATTCCAAATCATCCCTATTTCCAGCTAAATCTGCAGAAAAGAAAGCACAAGAGCAACACTGATTTAGACCAGCTGAGAACCTACTCCAGCATTTCCTTGGGTTAGATGACATTCAATCAATTTGCTCATGGAATGATGTACTGTACAGAAAGAACTGCAAACAATACAGATTTTCAGTGTATGTAGTAGCATAAGATTTTATTTCTATAAGATGCTTTTGACTCCTTTTAATGATAAATAACAGGTTAGAGAATTTAATAGCCGAGAATTTAATAGCCAAGAATTTAGAATCCAAAGCTGTGCTTTTTAAAGGACATAGCAAAAATTTAAATTATGAATAATGTAACTACTAGCTTGGAGAAAGCAATCAATCTCAGAAAATCTGCAGCATGTCCATATATAGAACCTATTAATTCTGCCAAAGATGCAGGGTGTAGTAGGTAAGAAATTTTGAAAGAAGCTTGTTTACACTGAAATAAACCTCAGTCTTGCTCTAACACTATGTCAGCTAAACCTCTACCAGTTTCTGGTATTGCTAGCATGGACTGACGATGCAATCCTTGTAACAGTCAGACTGGAGGTGGTTGTCTACATTACTAGTGTACATCATTGCTATTATAAAAGTGGAAAGCAACAACATGAATCAACACGATATCACTGAAAATGGTCCTTTCACTCTTCTTTGGAAATGTATGCTGTCATATATGAGCTTCCTTTCACACCTTATGAAATGCTTTAATTCTCCTATGTATCTTTTTCTGAAGCCAACTTTGTTATTTTCCTGCTAGAAATCACACATGGAGCAGAAAAAGAGTAGATGCGATGGGGTCAGGGGAGGCAGGACTCCTGGCTTTTTATCTCTGGTTTACAACTATTCAACCTTTAGCATATGCCTTGGTTTCCTTACTAAAACAATGACAGTAACAAGAACAGCTATATAAATGCTTTGAGATTTAATTAACTGTTACTATATTTTAAAACCTTCATTAAAAATTCTCTGGTGTGAATGAATTACACTTTTTGGAATGATAATGGAGGAAAATATGCCAACGCAGGACAAAAAAAAAATGCAAAGAAAATCACAAATTGTTCCAAGAAAATCTTTACGTTTTTTTTTCACGGATCTGGGAGACGACAGTTTACAACAATGTCTGTGATGTTCCTTTCCCCACAAGGCACTCTTTTAGACTAATTGATACACATTTACACTGGAGCACAGTAATATATATTTACATGCAAATACCGTTACGATAATCTCTCTCAGGCTTTCCCTCTTCATCTTCTCTAAAGAAATGTGGAACTTAGCATATATATATATTATAGCCAGTATATATAGCAGTGGTTCTGTGGCAGCTTATGCTGTCTCAGTTTGTCTTTTAAATATCAGTAAAATTCTGGCAATGGGGAAATATTCAGAATAGTCCAAATCCAAACTAGCTTATCCATCTTTATTGGTAAAGTACTCTGTATATGTGTGTCATAGGCCCTCTGCTGGAAAAGTGATAGTCCAGCTATACTGAGGCTTGTCTACTGCACCACATGGTCCTTCAGCTGGGCTGTAGTGATGAGATCCTTAGTTCAGCTTCGTGGAGCTTCTTGGAGCCAACCAAACACATTAGTATTTGTGGACATGAACTATTCCAGCCATTTAAAAAAAAAAAACAAAAAAAACATAAACCAACCAACTTCATCATCTAGAGATGATTAGCTTTTTAAGAGCTAATAGTTTTCCATGTGAAGAAAATCTTAATTAAAAATGTTTACGTTAGTTGATTTTTTTAATTCCAGTGTTGATAATAAATTCTAATATCTGGATTGTCTTATACATGACATTTGCTTTCATAAGCCATGCAGTTATCAGAAGCTAATCCTGTAGAGAACCTAATCAAGGAAGGTGTTACACAAATGCAAAACATATGATTAAAGAGAGGGAAGGCAAAAGCTCATGCAAAGAACTGAATATTATAATGAAATTGCCACTGAATGGAGATGTGAGGACTTCAAACTCAGTTTAATTAGGCCACTGAGTGGAATCCCCTAAGACTGACAAGAATTGAACAGCTAATAATCAGTTTGTTCTTTACTGATTACCAGCTAATCATGTCCCAAACACAACCCCTTTCCCCTTTCTCATTATGAATACATTTGCAAGCCTTTTTTATAATCTCTGCATTTTTACGGGCACACAGGCCCTAATCAGCTAACTTCAAGAGCTTCAACTAGTATCTTTAAAGGCCCACCTATTGTTTGTGGAGCAAATATTTGCATCCTTCAGCATCACATTGGTAAACATTGCCTGTGCTTGTATGAAGTGATGAGAAACCCAATTATGCAAGAGCAGCATATTTTGTTACCTAATTTTCAAAAGTTAATTTACATTTTCCAACAGCTGAGTATGCTGCTGCTGAGTGCTATAGTTCTATGTACAAAGTAGAAAACCCACTTGCATTCAGAATTTCTTGCATATCACAGCAATGACTTCTGAAACATATTAGTGTGAAGCTCCTTTTCTAGAAAATGGAAGAATAAACTTACTTCTTATGTGTCATCTTTCATATGAACTTTAAGCTCAAAGATTTTTATCTATACCTCATTTAAGTCATTTGAGGGATGCTTATTGACTTCCGTGGACCTTAGATCTGACCTGTCCTGTTATAGACAATAAAGTGACATGGTTAGAGAGTTAGCTGATGAAAGAAGCAGAATGCAAACTAAAGCGTTAGGAATTTATCCATTGACTGCAAAGGGATGAACAGGTTATCCCAAATATTTTTAGATGAGATTTATCCTGAAAAGAGATAAAGTGTCAACTGTGTTTTGAAAAACAGTAAGCTAAGAAAGTGTTATATAAATGGAGAACATACAATTCAGGGCAGCAAACAAAGCTTATGCACAGAAATGAAACTTTTCATAAAATTGCTTTATACAACATATATAAGAATTGTGGGCTAGTTTTATTAAGTCTGTAATTGCAATCCCCTTAAATTCATACTCAGACATTTTCTTACTTACTTAGGAGATGGGTGCCTAAATTCTCTATATATCTCAGTTTTCATTAATGGAGTTTCCTAAACTGCCTATAAACCTTTATTTTTATAAATACTGAGTATTTCTTCCATCTTAGCAGACGTAAGCAGTTCAACACCAAGGTCATGAATACGTCTCATGAGGATCCTCAGAACCTGATAGGACCAATCCCACATCAGGCGTAATCACCGTAGAAACCACAGAGGGCACAAATGTTTTTATTCGAGATCACAGTGAAACAGGAGAGAGGTGACAGTGCATTTCCGCCTTTTCTATATGTTAGTTCAGAGAGGCTAGATGACCTGTGTAAAATGTCCTCCTTAGCATGAAAGGACTCAAGCCTGAATCTCTGCCCCACAAGGCACCACAATAAAGCGTTTCAGGTAGTCACACATTTCCATTCTTCTGCTGTAGCTTTGAAAATTCTCAAAAAAGGTTTCAGTATTTTTGTTTGGTCCAGAAAAAGGGAGCAATGAGGAATACAATTCCTTCCCAACCAATAAAGCAGGACACCAGCAGAGGAGACTTGTGTTCTGATCTCTTTCCATAGACTGCTTCTGTGTCTTATATGATGAATACTTACCGCTATGTATGTGTAATTACACGTAAATGAGATAGGGAGACCAGGAGAGAGAGAAAATACCTTAGTAAGCTCTACACTTCTTTAGGACACCAGCCGTCATAGTCTACAGTGATAAAATAACTGATAAAGTCAACTGAAGAACTCCCAGATATCTTCTGGTCATGGAAAGTGCAAATAGCAGGGCAATGGGTCACAGTATAAGTGAGTGATGAGTGAAGTCATCATGTATCTTGTTAATGCTACAAGCAGTTCCAGGTTCTTTTAACACTGGTTTCAATTTTCCTTGTCTATTTTTAACATTTCTTTGACTGCTTTTACCGTTAATTAGTACTACAAGAGTACAAATATAACCCCTGATAGCTGTCAAGCGTATGTTGAAAATAAATGATGGAAATAAATTTAATATTACTGAATCAGTAAGTATGTTTTTTTTCATTTTTCCAAAAAATGGTTTATTTCCTTATATTGGATTGAGTCTTACAAACGCAATCAACATGAAAGGAAGATTTAAAGAAATAAATAAGCATGCCTATAAATTCTACTAATAGAGTAAAACATATTACTAATGATTTTTGTATATAAGCCTGAAACAAATTAATATTTCAAGGGAGTTTTCTAACATTAATCGTGATTCATGAACTGTCAATCAGAAAATCTTGTTGCATCATAAAAATGAAAAGGTAGATAACAGTAGTACCTGGCTAGATAGTTAAAACACTATTAATCCCAGCATATACAAGGTAGCATATTAATAATATAACTTTTGTAAGTAGGTAAAAGTGTTGCTATCCTGCTTGGGTAAAATATCTGTTACACAGCAAATTTATCTTTCACTATGATGATATCCTATCACATGATGCTCTCTTTTCTTATCGCATTCGCCCTCAGCCCACTGCATTTGAATCGTGCAAGGATAATAATTTTTAATGAATTTATTTATTATCTGACCATATAAACTTTAGTTGCATTGTAAGTTTACTACATGTTGCCATCAGGTCACATGTCCACAGTTCAAATAAAGTCTAGACAGGGCAAACATACTGAGAAACCAAGACGTACCAAGAACTATTTAAATAAAATTTTCAGTTTTGCAACCTCAAAAACCCATTGGCTGCAGAGACAATTCCAAACCTTTAATTGCAGATCCAGTTTCTAATTTTAAAGGCTCACTGAAAAAAAGAAAAGTAACTGAAAGTCCAAATGTGGACTTTTGTGTTTCTGCTATTATTATTTTTTACCTCATGCCACTGGACTTTTCATATTATTGCTACATTCCTCTTTTCAGAGGACTTAGCAGGATGGATTACCTAGCAGGATGTCACTTGTAATTCAGGTCTTGCAGAGCCGACAATCTATTGGCTCATATCCTGCAAGACATTGTCATCTCTACCTGTGTTCCTAGGCATGCACAATACTAATTTATACCTAGTGTACACTAAGTGGATCAAACCTTCACGTGATATATATTTGAAGTGCCAAATTTCCAGGATCTAACACAGTTTGTGCATGTAATTAAATGCATAGTAGAGTCTCAGGCTCCATAGATGACTATGCACAGGACAGTAGTATTCAAACAAGTAAACTTAATAAATCTCAGTTCATGTGCTTAATCAAGGAATTTTCTCACTAAAGAAGAACAATTTTGCCAAAAGAGAGAAACTGGGAACTAAAATTTGCCTTTCAATTTTGTGTTCATACAGAGGGAATATCAAAAACATGACAGATTCATACATATGGTTACCAAATGTGTTTTGTAAAGGCAAGGAAATGAGGAAAGGTTGAAAAAAAAAAATCTATCATATTATGTAGACTCTCAAATTGTATTTGACAAAACAAAAATAGAAAACAGCCCACATTCAAAACAAGAGGGAAAATAGAGAAGAGACAATATCAATGTCTGACAATTTGTTGTTAGATTTTGAATTTCTTTATTTTTTCCATTCTATGCAATGCACCATTTTCAGAATTTATCTGCATCATGAACCAGTTTGAACATACCATCACTATTCTGCCCAATCCCTTGTGAGCAATTTGCTGTTTTTTGTTATGTGACTATTAAGTAATTAACACTCCTAGGTACCTAATATTTCGACAAAGATTTGAAACAATATCCCTGATAAAATAATGATATTGCTAAAAAAATTTCAAACATTCCAGAGGTTATGTTGCCTAGCCTCTCTGCATACATCATTGTTGGGAGATATCCTAGTAAGAAAAATGTCTGTGGAGTCACGTAATAATTGCTGTGGAATATCTTTTAGCATCCACGATCTGTGCAAATCCGAATGTAAATCTTATCGCTGTCATTTTGAAAGCTCTAGAAGTCCACCCCACTCTGTCAAGTGCTTTTTTTCAGCTATGGATTTACTTGTCCAACAAGTACTTAGTTTACAAATAGCATCTAAGATCACACTAAATCAGGAATATGAAGGGAATGAAGAACACTTTCCGGAAGAATGAAGGGAAAAGAAAACCAGGGTTTTCAAGTTACTAAAATTAGATACTAATATAGCTAATATACAGATGCCGTTCCAATGAGTCCTGTCTAATTCATACCGGAATGGACATTTTTCTCTGACCCATTGCTACCAGAATGGGTAGGGATATTTTCACAGTTCTGTGTGATAATTAGGAGGCAGCATTTCCCCAGACTGTCCAGATCAGGAGATATGATTATATGAATGGCCACATACACTTTTTTCACTAATGATATCTTCCATTTCCATCTACCACCAAGCATTGGCTTCTCTTCTATCCTGTCTTGTTCTGTAAAGATGAGAATACCCTGAATCTGCAAACTTTTTCTCTAATATTAAGTACATAATTTTAAAACCATGTCACTCTTTTCACAAGATTGTTTCGTATATTTAAAGCTAAACAACAAGTACATTATTATTGTGAGCTTTCAGAGCTCACTGAAAAAAATGGAGTACCAGAACTGTATGCTGTAGGTCCTGATCTAATTTGATGAACTCTGATAAAAACTTTACATAAATATATACTGACAACTCTATCCTTCTAAATATTTTCACCTCTACTTACCTTAGAGCTGAGGTATATCTTCAGCTTGCACAGGCATAAAATGTGGTTGCAAGTGATGTTGTTGCTATTAGTTACATTTTTTAAAAAATAAAAATTAATATTTTTAGATCCCTTGTTTTTTACAATTATTTTTTTTATGAAAAAAATCCTTCTTGAAGAATGAAATATGTTCTCTCCCTTCCTATAGAGAAAACCAGATCTATTTTGGAAAATAAAATAAACATAAAATATAAAAAGACTGATGCAAAGGCATCATCTAAAGTTAAGGCTTTACAGAAATAATTACCTCCTCTGGCCTGATTCTTTAAATAAATAAATAAAAGGAAGAGAAAGAAAGAAGAAGTAAAGTGACTACATTAAGAAATTGATTGATGTGTTGCTCCTGCGTGATGTTCAGCAAGCCTTTCTCTGGAGAAGCTTTATTGGTTTGCTGGTACTAAATTTTCCAAACATATATATATCTTCTGATGCATGGAAAGCTTGTCACCGTTGAGAAACTACGTCAGCCAAGTTAGAAAAGTTAAGAGCCTGTAAAACTTAAGTCATCCAGAACTGCCACTAATGGAAAAAAATATAGAGAGATATTAAAGAAATTCAAAGTTATATGAAGGTTGGGGTTTTAGATGGATGAGGTAAAGGTGGGAAGAACAGGCATTACATCTGCATATTGCTTAAAATACATAGAAAAGAATAATTTAAAATACAGTAGTATGTCAGACTACCTCCTTAAAATTGTAAGGAAAAAAGAAGAGCTAACATACCTTGAATCACACAAAAATTTCCTAATTCTGTCATCTGAGCTCTTTCTATATAAATTCTAGCAGTACAGGAATGATAAAAATGGCAACTGAAAACAATATTAAATAAAATCAGAATAATGAACTAACTGGATTTTGCATTCTCTAGAGCCTTAGACCTACATAAGTTAATTGTACAAATTTTTAGAAAACCTTGATTGTCTTCCTTAGCACAGTATAACAGCAGCTGTTTTCCATAGGATATTTATTTAACACTTTCTATGCTTAAAATTTTCTTAATACATTTCATCTTTGACATTCAAAAGTTGATGGATTTAGTCTTTGGTCACTGAAAAAAAAAATCAGACATTTTCTCACTTCAAAGAGGGCTTTTTTTTCTGTTTTACACCACTACAAGTGAGAAGAAAAACAGTCCTTTGGACTCTAAAAATTCAAATTTACAGGAAGTCACTGAACTAAATTTATTTGTGTGTATGCAATTTCTTCATTTTCAGAAAGGAATAGTGCTGGGAAATGTCAGCTTAGTGATTGACCCTCAGCTCTGAAGTGATCTGAGGATAAACAGTTTACTTGTTAAATATATGTGTTTGGAGTGTCCTGTTTATTCCCTGTAATTCAGAAGAGAAACTTTTGATTTTGAACTTGAGCATGATTCAGCCATGCTTTGAAACCTTTCACCTTCACCTACTGTAAACATTCAAGCATTCAAGTTTATTGGCAGAAACCCCCATGGAAAATTATCTTTGAATATGGGATGCTTGAACATAGTCCCTGAACAAGATTTTCAGCTGTGTAAATGACCAGTAACAAAATTGAATGTCTGCTAGAATATATGCTGTTTAACAACAGACTTATTGTTCTATCATCTAATAATAAAGGACACAAAATATTATTAAACTTGCGCAACTAACAAAGCAACTTAGATATAAATTTTTCAGAATTCAGAATTCAATCATGCTCTACCTATAAATACTCATAGACAACATAAGCTTCTCAAAAAAGGGTGATAAATTCAGATTTTTGAACATCAAATATCTATTGATCATATAGGTGTATTCCTTATAAATTCCTCATCAGGTATGTCCAGGAGAACCTATTTCTGAATCAGAATGCAGTGTTAGTAGTTGGGACTTGCTGTTCAATAATCCACTCACCCTTGGGATCACTGCCCTTCCTTAATCAGGTGAAGCACATAGGGTGGAGAAAAGGCACAGCCATGACACAGCACATTTGTAACAACAGAATATAATCAGCCAGACAACTGAATAATATATTGTAAAATTATATTTAAGCATGTGTTCTGCTGCTACAGGAGTATTAGATGATACTAATTTACCACTAATCAGGCACCATCATCCACCAAGAGCAGCCTCTGCCAATGAAGTTACACTGCAAAAAAAGCTGACAGATTCCTTTCTACTACAGCATGCAGAAATAAGAGATCCTTACAAATGACATGCCACAGCCATGAAAGCCAATGACACAGGGAGCACTTACAGCTGATAAGAAGCATTTACTCTCTGCCACTTCAAAGGCAAGTTCTCCCTGGGATACCTTTAATCCTACCTGGCACCTTAAACCAGTGCTCTGCACTGCAGCAAGAAGAGATGAAAGCGAAAGGGCATAGGCAACAGAGAGACAAGCAGATTTAACAAGATGGGCAATACATATGACTGGTCATTTGTTGACACAAAAATATATGAAGAGATGATGGAATAATGAGGGTGGAATAGTAATAATAATAATAATAATGATAATAATAATAATAATTATTATTATTACTATTATTATTATTACTATTATTATTATTATTATTATAGGTTTAAAGCAAATCTATTTTGAGGACTGTTGCTTTAATCAGTCACAGCAACTGCCCACATAGCTGGGAAAGTGTTCTTGTATTAGGATGAAAATTGAGTGATTAAAAAATTAAATGCAAAACTGTTCTCTTTTGCCCTGCAAATATTTTATGTCCCCTAGGTGATAACCAGATCATGAAAGAAAGCAGGGATATGGACCTCTCAGCCGAAATGTTTTGCTCTAGAAAACAATCCAAAGCCTGCTTTATTTCCAGACTTCTCCCTTCTGCTAGCACTTCTGCTAGCACTACTCGGTTCTGAAATATCACAATGCTGACATAATACAAGCACTTCCAGTTTTGCGTAAGACACAGAAGAGCCATGAAATGCCAAACACACCAAACTATGCCTAATAATAAGGGAACTGATTTTTTTAAGGCTAAGGAGTAGAAACTTTTTCCATAGTTTAATTCACCTCAAAGTTTTCTGAAAAGTTTATCTGCCTTGGTAATGTTGTAATGGAGGGGCTATTTAAATATATAGAACAAGATATTAAACTGGGATATTAAACTGGGATTTCCGTCACTGCCTCAGTATTGTGGATACATGCAACCCAAGGACAAAGGTTAACGACATGAAGCATAATGTAAGCAAGATCATTAGATTGTACTGGTCATTTTAAACACTGTGCACAACAATTAATAAATGTGGATTCTTTTGCCTGTCTCAGGAATGAAATTTCATAATTTTGGGGGTAAAACAGCTAAGGACTTACAGAGATGACAGCTTAATTCTTCTAATAAATACTTTTCCTTGACAAGAAACAGTGCAAGTCACACACAATCTTTGTAGGTACTCTCATGATCTTTTTAAGAAATTCATATAACTTGAGTCTTCAGGGTTACTATACACCAGCTGGTTAGACCTTCTGTGTTGCATTTTTTCTTATTCAACTCAAGATAATTGAGAAGGAAGATACTTGCTTACTTTTAAATGATATTATTATATAATTTAAATTACATAAACTAAGAAGCCTGGTTTGGCACTTGTCACAAATGTAGATGATTTATCATAATTACTATTGCTCGTGTGTGCTGTGCTTTAGACTGGGATTTCTTTTTAGTCTCATTGAATCCTGAGGTAATAAAAAGGCCAAAGCAATTGCAGGACTAACTACTATCTGGATAAATATAAGATATTTTGATGAAAATAAACAAGCCAAAACGCATACCATTTATGATAAGCTGCATGTGAAATCCTAATATAATATTTAATACATTCATCGTCCCCAAGTATTAGAGGAGAATGCTGGCATATCCAGCTTTGTTGGAGGAAACAAAGCTGTCATGCAGATATCCAAATGCAGATATCCAAATTCTGCCAATCTTCATCTGCTGAACCGTTCTTTCTATAAGAAGTACCTTGGAGGCAGTGTTTGCGAAATGACACACTACTTAATGGAAGAAGGTTGACAGAATCTTGATCAAAGTAAATATATGGCTGAAAGTGACACCTTGTACAGATAAAACTTAGGATAAAGATAGAAATAATGAAATTATTACAAAATAATGCTAGTTAACTAAAAAATTGCTTCCAAGCCTGAATCCCGGCCCTTCATGTTAAGGAACTTTCTCACTTTAAATTTGTAGTTATGGTCCATGACCAGATAAACATATTCATAGTCTTTGTAAGTTTTTCAAATGCAAACACTCCCAAAGACAAAATGTAAAAACTTTTTTTGAAAAGTTTTATTGTATATCAAATGTAATTATATAATTGTATTTATTCAGGGAAAATTCAATTTGTTTTGTGCTTCAATATTCAATAGCTATGTGGGCTTTAAATTATCTGGTAATTTTATGCTGCAGTTAAGACAAAGCTGATTGTACTTCAAATCTAGTTCTGTTTGATGTATTTCACCCAACATGAAAGAACTTGCCTAAAATAGTTACACTTCATCACTTTGAAATTTCAGGACAATGACAACTTAGAGAAACTGGCATCACTTAATACTATGATCCCCTGTGTTTAAGAATATGGTGATTATTTTCAGTAGTTTCTGTTCACCATCCCCATTATTTTGACAAGTTTTAATACTATTCGTCAAAAAACACATACTAAGTGCACACTTTGTGGCTATCATGGGAATTTTCAAACTCATAACGCTGTATCATTATTCTTTAGCTGAAGTGAATGATTGGTGTTCTATACCATGAATCTTCCTTTTAATAGTCTGTATTAAGCATTGAATAAAATTTGAAAACTTCTCATGTTGCTTATAATGTGGCATTCTTAAAGACCAATCTTCTTATATCTTTAATGGACATAAGTTGAATCCCTTGCACTATTGGAACTCGCCTTAGTTATATATAAAATTTCAGTTCTTGATGCAATGATTAATTTCAGCTTTTTCGAAATAATGGCAACAAAGTAGTTACTATAATGTTGCAGACAGTACAGTGTGGCATTGAGGAGTTTTGGTTTGTTGTTTTTTTTCCTGTCATGGTGTTTTTTTCCATAAAAGAGCAACATTTTAGCTTTTGCCAATACTGGTAAACTAACAGTTCTTTATAACATCTTGCTTAGTTGAAAAAGGACACTATGAACATTAAGAAAGGACAGTGAGCAGAATGATCCTGGAAGTTAGGAGGTGCAGGACCTCCTGCCATCAAGCCGAAACTTCGACTAAACTAAGCCGAAACTATCTCACTTCAACTAAAAAAGGACTGTCCTCTGAAAGACTCATCTTAGGTAGGCTGCATTACTAAGAATATCAGCACCCCATCATTGGCACTGATGAAGGATATGTCCCACAAAACTGTCACCTGTTGCACTGGGAGAGGAGCAACTGGTTGTGGTGGGTTGATCTTGGCTACACATCAGGTGCCCACCAAGCTGCTCTATCACTCCCCCTCCTCAACTGGACAGGGGAGAGAAAATTTGACAAAAGGCTCATTGGTCGAGATAAGGGCAGGGAGATCACTCAACAATTACTGTCATGGGCAAAATAGACTTGACGTAGGGAAATTAATTTAATTCATTGACAAGCTAAATCAGAGCAGGATAATGAGAAATAAGAACAATCTTAAAACTCTTGCTTCCCACCCTTCTCTTCTTTCTGGGCTCATCTTGACTCCTGATTTCTCTACCTCTTCCCCCCAAGTAACTCAGGGGAACAAGGAATGGAGGTTTTGAACAGTTCATCGTGTATTGTCACTGCTGCTCCTTCCTCCTCACACTCATCCCCTTCTGCAGCATGGAGTCCCACCCATGGGAGACAGTCCTTCATGAATTTCTCCAACATGGACCTTTCCCACAGGCTTCAGTTCTTCATGAACTGCTCCAGCATGGCTCCTTTCCACAGAGTGCAGTCCTTCAGGAACGGACCGCTCCAGCATGGCTTCCCCACGGAGCAACAGGTCCTGCCAGCAAACCTGCTCCAGCTGGACTTCTCTGTCCACAGGGTCACAGGTCCTGCCAAGACCTGCTCCAGTGCAGGCTTCCCATGGGGTCACAACTTCCTTCAGGTGCACCAGCCTCCTTAAGGCATGGGGTCCTCCACAGGCTGCAGGTGGACATCTTGCTCCACTGTGTACCTCCATGTGCTGCAGGGGGACAACTTGCTTCACCATGGGCAAGACAAGTGCCAAAGCACTGCTTAAAAACCCCTGGGAAAAATATTCCTCACTCCCACTCTCTTCCCCAAAGCCTTTCCTTTTTCTGCTTTCTTCCCCATTTCTGGACTCTCTTCTCCCTCGTGCACCAAATTAAATCCAGTATTCCTTTATGTCTCAGTGAAGAACACAAGAGGAATATAGAGGGAAAAAAGTGCTTTAAATGGGAGGAACTATACAGTACTTTTTCTTTATTTTCTTTTTTGTATTGATTCTGTCTGGCATGCTCAGTATATTCCAAGCCCATTTGATCGTGGACATGTGTACCAATTAATCTAGGCCACCTACCAGTATATATTTTTCTGATGGGCTTGTTGATTTTGGCTGTATGAGGTGATTTAGAGTTATTTAGAAGCCAGTGGCATTTCAATTGGAAAATAGGCAGTACTATAAAATTCTTCTTAACAGCTACTCTGACCAGGTACCTCTCTCATCTTGGTAAGTCTGCTTATGTCAAGAGAGAAGTGTATTGATGAGACATTATGAAATACTGTATGCTTAATGACTCTGTAAGGCTAGGAAAAGCATTAAACACTAATATAGTGTTATGTCCTCCTAAAGGGAAACATGTCAGACTTTAAACAGATCTTGCTTCAAAAACCTACCTATTTATACTGGTAGTCACTATAAAAATATTAACTTTTTTTTGCACATTATTTTTCTTTAGATAATTCCAGCAACCAATTCCATTCTTCATGATGCCAGGAAAACTGGAGGTATGCACAAAATTAGTCACTTAACTTCCAGATAATTAATTTTCAAAGGTACCATTTTCCTAAAATTTTTGTTTGAACCATGGACTGACATGTGCACAGACTGGTAAGGTAATAGCTCGTTTCCTTTGGGGAATAAGTATTTGTAAGTTAACACTACCTTCACATAGGAAAGAATGGAGAGGATGACAAGTGGAAGCTAAAAGCAACTGACAAAAGAGTCTGAACAAAACTGTAGTTTTCCTGACGGTGCAAACCTGTCCTGAAAAAAGTGCTGCACCATCCTGGTTAGGAAATTGAGGATAAAAGTAACAGTGACACCTGCTAGTGTGATGAACTCTCACAGTCCCTTTGGAGCAACCATTGTGTATTCTCCATTCCTTTTTAATCATTCCAGTCACCTACAGGCAGTTCCCTCTACCATTGTAGCAGTAAAAAGTGAAGATATTTTTAACTGGTGAATGTTCATTTGACATTTTGAATGCTTTCATCATATTATTTGGGGTGGAAACACTGTTTCTCACTAAATAAAAAGATTTCAAGTACAGTAGATTCAACACAAGGTGGCAAAGAGCTTTGATTATGATATTTCAACAGCATGAGAATCGACTGTAAAGGCTAAAAGAATATGCTGTTACTCTGTGGGAGAACAATCTTCAGAACAAAGGCCTTTTACTACCTAGGACTTTACTAAGTTTTAGATGCTGATTTCCCTTACTTTTCTTTTCAACACTGGAACACCTTTATTAATGCCTTTTGGACCAGAACATCATGCAGGGAATTAAAAGGGCACTACAACCTGGAAACTGAGGTCTATTATTACAGTTTACTTCATTATAAAGTTGTGCTTATGTATATAGCACCTAGTAAAAGTATGAAAGTGAAATAGCAAAGGTGTTGCATTCTGAGAAGTGTTTTCCAGACTGACAAAAATATGTGGTTTTCCCCCTACATAGACATATACACTTTAATGTGTTTAAATCCTGATGCAGAAAAACACACAAACACATACTTTCAGCCGGTGATCCCTGAACTTGACGCATCCTGAGTAACAATTCAGGCAGATAGCACAATCTTACAAATTTCAAACAACACACTGCGAGACAGGGGAGTGCTCCTTCTGCCTCTACTTTTGTGCATATAGTAGAGAGATGAACATGTGTAGAGATGGAGGTGCCCCAGCGCTGATCTCAGTGATGCCAAGACTCTTGTCCTTGCTCCGGCCCAGTGCTGGAACCAAGCACACTAGCTGAGGGCTTCTTGGTGAGCCTGCACACACCTGGGTGCTCACTGCTGTAAAGTGTCTCACTGCGTCTAAGGAAAGACGGATGGCATCTTGTGGCCCTGACTGTCCTAGAGTCCTGTGGGTATCTGACAGTGACACCAAGATATCAAGTGGTACAAAGGATGTTGGGGTCTCCTTCAAAGACCTCTTCTTCAAAGGTCCCCTTTGAACTTTCCAGGGATTAATTGTTTATTTAACAGCATCAGCAGATAGAAGGCTGACTTCTGTTTCTGTATTGAGAAACTCCTTTTGCACAGGGTTCTTGTTAGAAGGTACAGGATTCTTATTAGAAGGTGTTGGGGTTTAACCCCAGCCAGCATCTAGGAGTATGCAGCCACTCATACGCTTGTCCCCCTTCTCTCCCAGAAGGGTAGGGAAAAGAGGGAGAAAAAGGGAGAAAAAGAGAGAAAAAGAGAGAAAAAGAAAGGGAAGGGAAAAAAAACCCTCATAGACTGAGATAAAGACAGTTTAATAGAACAATAAAAGAAAAAGGAAAATAACAATAATAATAATAATAATAATAATAATAATAATAATAATAATAATAATGTGGGATAGATGGATGGACAGTGGGGTGG
>VZSZ01007854.1:0-86657 GCA_013398815.1 Ibidorhyncha struthersii | reverse complement strand
GAACATCTTTCATATGAGGAGAGGCTGAGGGATTTGGGTCTCTTTAGTCTGGAGAAAAGAAGATTGAGGGGGGATCTTGTTAATGCTTTCAAATACTTGAAGGGAGGATGCCAGGGGGATGGGAGCAGTCTTTTTTCAGTGGTGCCCATTGATAGGACGAGGGGTAATGGGCACAAGCTTGAACATAGGAAGTTCCATCTTAACATGAGGAGGAACTTCTTTACTTTGAGGGTGGTGGAGCACTGGAACAGGCTGCCCAGAGAGGTTGTGGAGTCTCCCACTCTGGAGACATTCAAAACCCGCCTGGACGCTGTCCTGTGCAACCTGTTGTAGATGACCCTGCTCTGGCGGGGGGGTTGGACTAGATGATCTCCAGAGGTCCCTTCCAACCCTGACTATTCTGTGATTCTGTAATGGTAAAAGAATATAAAAGATAAAGTAACAAGTCACTCTCACCACCCAGTGAATTGGTTGCCCAGATCCTCTTGAGCAGAGACCAGGGATTCCCACCCCTCGGCCAGCCCCCATTTATACACCTAGCATGACATCTATGGTACAGAATATTCCACTGGCTATTCCATTGTTCTGTCTATGCTCCTTCTCAGCTTCTATGGGAAACTGGAAAAAAGTCCTTGAATAATGCAAACATCACCTAGCAACACAAATTATTGAAATTCCTTTCATACCAAATCTGAAAACACAGCAACCATTAGAAAGAAAACTAACTCTATGCCAGCTGAAACCAGGACAGAAGGTAATTTGTTCCAGTTATTTATTTAACTACACTTCTTTTTACATTTCATTCATTTTTGCCTTGATGGCTGTACCTTGAATGATCTATATCGATATTTGTATGGTGGCTTGTAGAGAGTCCCAAACTGTCACCCCTACCCATTAAAAACACTGAACCAACTGCTAATTAATACATCCGTCCTCATCCTCCTTTAATAGGAATTCAGCACACATTAATATTAAGCAAATGCTGCTGTCCCCTCATCTTCTGCTTTATAGGGATGTTTATCTGGATTCTAAAGTCATGAAATTGTGCTAAACTATATTCAATCAGTGTGCAAAGATCATAAAAACACCTCAGGTGTGTCCTTATGAGTCAGTTCTTACATTAACTAAAACTAAAGGCAGAGACAGAAGGATAACTGTTGGAGGGGAAACTCCATTAGTTTATGTTTTCTGAAATGTCACGGAATCACTGCTGAATTTTGGGACATGAGAGAAGGAGGCAGAATAGGAGTAGGAATTTCTAAACATGTGGGTTATTTTCATGATAATATGCTGTCTTCATCTTTCACAACATATAACCTACTATGGAGGTTCAAGTACTCTTCTGAGTTGCAAGCAGATTGATGGAGGACAAAGCATTCGTCTACAGAAAGAATTCAGGAGAAGGTCTGGCCATGTACCGCAATTCACACTGGACATAAAGATTCTCTGTGTACTGAAGTCAACAAGATGTACTGGTGGATGAAAAAATGGTCTAGAGCACTGATATTTTACAACACCTCCAACAAAAAATGAAAATTTTGGCTCATCATTGGGAATGATAAACTTCAATTGAAACGTAGCGTAGACAAAATTGTGATTTTTGGTAACATGTAGATTGTCCCATATACTTTAAATACAGATCAACAGATCTAATTTTAGAGCTCACATTACACAGGTTACAAATATTTTTTTGGACATTTGAAATTCAAAATGGTGATAATGTGATCTCTAATTTTACAAGTACTCCTTCTTACTGAAAATGTGGAAAACCATTGCAAGAGATTTCAGCTGAAGCATTTGGAATATCCATATCTCTTTTAAAGATAGATGCTACACTGTGTGTAATAAGATGTACAGTAATCTGCCTTAAGATGGATATCATCCTGTATATTACATTCACAGAAAAGATCCTATTGTAGTTAAGATGATGTGTGTGCATGTAGATTTTAGTCAGTCTTATGGTATCAAAGGTCAGTGTTGTACAAACAGCTATTAGAGCACAGTGCACATCCTGCAGTACTAATATTCTTTCTGGAGTGTCTTCAGTCATATTGGGAAGGAAATATAAAATCATAGAACAGTTTGGGTTGGAAGGGACCTTTAAAGGTCATCTAGTACAACCCCCTTGCAATGAGCAGGGACATCTTCAACTAGATCACGTTGCTCAGAGCCCCGTCCAACCTGACCTTGAATGCTTCCAGGGACAGGGCATCTACCACCTCTCTGGGCAAGCTGTTCCACTGTTTCATCACCCTCATTGTGAAACATTTATTCCTTATGTCTCATCTAAATCTTCTCTCTTTTATTTAAAAGCCATTACCCTTTGTCCTACTGTAACAGGCCCAGCTAAAAATTTTATCCCCATCTTTATTATAAGTCCCGTTTAAGTACTGAAAGGGTGCAAGAAGGTCTCCCCGGAGCCTTCTCTTCTCCAGGCTGAACAACTCCAGCTCTTTCAGTCCTCACAGGAGAGGTGTTCCATCCCTCTGTTTATTTTTGTGGCCCTCCTCAGGACCCACTCCAACAGGTCCATGTCTTTCCTGTGCTGAGGGCTCCAGAGCTGGACGCAGTACTCCAGGTGGGGTCTCATCAGAGCAGAGCAGAGGGGCAGAATCACCTCCCTTGACCTGCTGGCCATGCTTCTTTTGATGCAGCCCAGGATACAGTTGGTTTTCTGGGTGGAAAGTATACATTTCTGGCTCATGTTGAGTTTCTCATCAACCAACACCCCAAAGTCCTTCTCTTCAAGGCTGCTCTTGATCCATTTTCTGCCCAGCCTGTATTGATCCCAGGGGTTGCCTGGTTGCAGGACCTTGCACTTGGCCTTGTTGAACCTCATGAGGTTCACATAGGCCCACCTCTCAAGCCTGTCCAGGCCCCTCTGGATGGCATCCCATCCCTCGGGTGTGCTGACTACACCACTCAGTTTGGTGTCATCTGCAAACTTGCTAAGGCTGTACTTGATCTAACTGTCTATGTCATTGATGAAGATATTGAACAGTACTGCTCCTAGTGCCCCTGAGGGACACCATTTGTCACCAATCTCCATCTGGACATTGACTCGTTGATCACTACTCTCTGGATGCGACCATCCAACCAATTTCTCATCCATCAAACAGCCCACTCATCAAATACATACCTCTCCAATTCAGAGAGAAAGACGTTGTGGGGGACCAGTCAAAGGTCTTACAGAAGTCCAGATAGATTACAACTGTAGCTCTTCCCTTATCCATTGATGTAGTCACTCCATCATAGAAGGCTGCTAGGTTGGTCAGGCAGGACTTGCCCTTGGTGAAGCCATGCTGGCTGCCTCAAATCACCTCGCCGTCCTCTGTGTGCCTTAGCATAGCTTCTGGGAGGATCTGTTCCATGATCTTCCCAGGGACAGAGATGAGGTTGACCGGTCGGTAGTTCCCAGGGTCCTTCTTTCTCCCTGTTTTAAAAATGGGTGCAGTGTTTCCTTTTTTCCAGTCTCTGGGGACTTCACCTGACTGATGTGACTTTTCAAAGATAATGGAGAGTGGCTTGGCAACTACATCAGCCAGTGCCCTCTGGCCTCTGGGGTGCATCTTGTCAGGTCCCATAGACTTCTGTATGTACAGGTTCCTCAGGTGGTCATGAACCGAATTGTCTCTTACAGTAGGAAGGAATTTTTTCCCCGAGTCCCTGTCTTGTGGTCCATCCTCTCGAGAGGTGTGGGAAGAGAGGTTGCCAGTGAAGACTGAGGCAAAAATGTTTTTGAGTACCTCCTTCTCCTTGTGCATTGTTACCAGTTTGCCAGTCTTGTTTATCAGGGGGAGGGGGAGCGGGTACATTTTATTTGATAGTTCTTTCCTGGCTGATATACCTATAGAAGCCCTTCTTATTATTCTTTGCGTCCCTTGCCAAGTTCAGCTCCAGCTGTGCCTCAGCCTTCCTGACCCTGTCCATAGACAACCGGGCAGCATCCCTATACTCTTCCCAGGATACCTGTCCCTGCTTCCACTGCCTGTGCATCTCTTTCTTGCCCTTTAGTTTACCAGCAGATATTGACTTAGCCATGCTGGTCTCTTGTCTTCCTTTCACGACTTCTTACACCTGGGGATTGAGAGCTCTTGTGCTCTGTGGAAAGCATGCTTAAAGATCTGCCAGCTCTGTTCTGTTCTTTGTCCCTGAGGGCAGTTCTATTGATTGACTCCTTGTAGAGCTGGAAGTGCTCTACATTGGGCCCCCATTGGGCAGCACTCTGGCCAGATGCAACACAATTAGTTGACCAAGCTCCTAAATGATCAGTGTTCCTACATACCTGCATAAACTTTGAACTACGAACACAGATTCATGAAATACCTATGCTCAGGGCAAGGGATCTAAGGCATAAGGATTATAGTCTTATCCTACTCAAAGTATGGACTTAAATGAATAATTCTGAGATAATGTGGGCTAGTGCTAAGTAATATATTTGTAATAAGTGTGTTACAGTTTCCTTTTGTAGTTACTTTGATTTTTGCCGACTTAAGACACTGAATAAAATTCATTCTATTTTCTGCTCTTTGCTCAACATTACTTATAAGGAACTGCAGTCAGAGCTTTAACCCTTAAATTATGCTGTGAAATATTTAGCAATAATGTTAGTACTTTGACCTTTACAGTATCCTACATCTTCATTGGCTACCCACTTCATCTACTTCCCCATAGGTTAGAGAGGCAGTGAAATAATAGGATACATAGAAAAGACAGGCAACACAGCCAATCAAACTAAGGAATATTAAAAAGGTCAAAATACTCAAGTCTACTACTATGATTTATAAAGCAGACGAAGAATTGGAATTTTAGTACCTAATTCTACTGAGAATAATCGTAATGAGAACTGAAAATGGCACAATGAATAGATTTTGGTGACAGTAATTTCATTTTGAATGAGAGATAGCAGTCTGTGTTCTTCACAAAAACTAGGTTCATTACTTTTATGATTTCACTCTTCAAAGCTGCCTTTAAGTCTGGGACCGATTCTTCCTTTTCCTCACAAGTCAATTTAAATGTTATAGCTATCTATATCACACTGCCACTGTGGGAAATACCATGGAATCTATTTCTTGCTATGGGAGTATGAGGCTAAACCTAAGCTTGCATCTTTTTTTAATGTTTACGTGTGTGTGTATATATGTATATATGTATACACACCCACACACAGCTTTTATGAGTATTATGAAAACATACCAAACAAAACTTGAAGATAAACTGACGAAATGATGTCTCCCTGAATCTGTGTACAGATCACAGTTCTACAAAATGTGAACTAGGTGACAATTTTTGCAGAATTACAAGTAGCTCTGTTACTGCAATGTAACAAGATATTGCTGGCTGGTTGAGCCCTTTTAGCTGACTGTATATACAATTCTGCGTTCTTCGCTTCCCTTAGGTTTGTTACTTCCAGGTTCTTACTCTTACAGCTTCCTTTGAGTTTAGTCTCCCTTTACAGCACAAGTACAGTTAACAGAGTCAATAAATAAAATGCATTAGCATATGCTGCCACATTTCAAACAATTAAATTTTATATTGTACTTGCAACAAGCTAGGAGAGCTAATACTATTACCATGGCTCAGAGAAGTGGTAGCTCATTAAATTGTGTTGACTTAATTGCTTGTGGTCATGTGAACATACTGGTACTGATGTCTATGAGACTATCCAGAAAGCTTAATGGTGAGAATTTGCATTTCAGTGCAGCTATGTTAATGCTGACCAATTTAGCAAAATATGAACCTCATCTGCTTACCTAGATTCCTGCAAAGAGATCTTTGCAGGCAGATCTTCATGTCTCTGATTGTTCAGATGTCCTTGTAAGAAAAGAGCTAGCAAGCCACCAAAACCAAATGTCAAAAATGGCAGCTTCAATCTGGCAATTTTCAATTTGGCAATTCTGAAAAGGTAAAGAAAGCAAAGGCAACTAGCAGTACTGTAAAAATAAAGTACATATTGCTGATTACGTGGCTTATTTTCTACTTCAAATGAAATTGCAGCATAATTTTCAAGCAACTACATGGTACTACCACTGAATTAAGGGACCTTGCTATAAAAATTAATCCAGCTTACTAGAGAACACTGTGTGTAGGTCCTATATTATAGCTTGAAAGCATTAGCAGCAGCATTTTATCATGTTTATGAAGCATGTAAAGCTAATAAATATTATATTTTTAGTTACAGACAAACTGTTCATTGTCTTAAACATATTCCTGCAAGTATGTTATCGTGGATTGCCTACTGCATTCTCAAATTATTTTGACTGCCTCTTGAAAAAGCTCTCTAACTATATGCGATCATGTCACCAACTGAAAAAGTTTGCTGCAAGAGGTGCTACATTATTCTTGTTCTGCAGCCATGGTAGGGTTTGTTAGCTAAGATAAAGTCCTCCTGGGAATTGTTACAGATGCAGAATTCATAAGCTGCAGATTATAAACTTCAAAAATGTATTATATTTTGGAAAGAGAATTACAAAAAGGCGATCTTTCTCTACACTTTTTCTGCAGTTGACAGCACACTTCCAAAAAATACTTCACAAATCCATCTTTGGTTCCATTTGGAGGACATCCATTCATCCTGGCCTCACTTTTCTCCATCACCAGCCGTTCAGTTGCTGTTGAAATTATGGTATTTCCTTGCAGTCCCACTGGTGGCTGAGCTGAGACTGCTTTTAACTTCAGATATGTTGCAATTCTGAATCTCCTTTAATTAGGTAAATTCTGCAGAAAGGTCACAAATCAGCGGTGAGGTCTATAATTTCAGCATACCAGGTGGCTGCTGAGTTCAGAAATACTTCAGCTCAGCACTGATGAGTAGGGTTGCAACCAAGTTGCAGGGAGAACCATGGAGCAGTTCAGGCTGGAACGGACTTCAGAAGGTCTCTAGTCCAGCCACCTGTTCCAAGCAGAGTCAACCTTAAGATCAGACCAGGTTGCTCCGAGCTTTATCCAGTCAGATCTTGAAAACATACATGGATGCAGAGTACGTGAACTCTCTGGCCAACCTACTCCACCACTGGCTTGTTCTCAGAGTGGAAATTTTTTTCCTTATACCCAGTCTGAACCTTCCTTGTTTCAGTCACATTCCACTGCTGCTTTTCCTCTCACATGCACTGCTGCAAAACGGCTAACTCCACTTTATCCATAACCTCTGCATAGACCCTGAAAGGCTCCTGTTATGTCCCCTCAGGCCATCCCTTATCATAGAATCATAGAATGGTTTAGGTTGGAAGGGACCTTAAAGTTCACCTAGTTCCAACCCCCTGCCATGGGCAGAGACACCTCCCACTAGACCAGGTTGCTCAAAGCCCCATCCACCCTGGCCTTGAACACTTCCAGGGATGAAGCTTACACAACGTCCCTGGGCAATTTGTTCCAGTGCCTCGCTGCCCTCAGAGTGAAAAATTTCTTCCTGATATCTAATCTAAATCTACCTTCTTCCAATTTGAAGCTGTTACCCCTCGTCCTATCACTACACGCCCTTGTAAAAAGTCCCTCTCCAGCCTTCTTTTAGGCCCCCTTCAGATACTGGAAAGCTGCTGTAAGGTCTCCTCAGAGCCTTCTCTTCTCCAGGCTGAACAACCCCAACTCTCTCAGCCTGTATTCAAAGGAGAGGTGCTCCAGCCCTCTGATCATCTTCGTGGCCCTCCTCTGGACCTGCTCCAGGCTGAAGATGCCAGCTCCCTCAGCCTCTCCTCCTAGGGCAAATGTTCCAGGCCTCAACCATCTCTGTGTCCCTCCCCTGAACTCACTCCAGTTTACTGATCTCTTACTTGTACAGGGGGAGGTGCAAAACTGGATGCATTGTTTGAATGTTGTCTAATCTAATGAGTGTTGAGTAGAGAAGGACAATTGATCCCTTCAAGCTGCTGGCTGTGCTCCTGCCCTTACAGCCCAGAAGTTTACTGGTCAGCTTTGTTGCCAGGACTCACTGCTGGTTCATACTCAGCTTACTGTGTATGAAAACTCACAGGTGCTTTTCAGCCATTCAGTCCCCAGTTTGTATCGTTGCTGGAGTTATTGCTTCTCCAGTACAGGAGTTTGCATTTGTCTTTGTTGAATACTGGTCATTTCTGTTGGCCCACTCCTCCGGCCTGTCTAGGTCCCTGTGGATGGCAGTCCTGCCCTTGAGGATATTGAGTGACTCTCCCAATCCATAAGTGTAATTTGCAAACCTGAGGAGAGGGTATTCCATTTCTTCCTCCAGGTCATCAAGGAAAATGTTGAACAGCACACGTCCCAGGGTAGACACAACCTTCATTTGTGACAGGCATCCCGGTAGTGTATAACACATTACCCTCTAAGATGACCATTTGACCACTTTTTTTTATCCTATCCAGTTGTCTACCTGTACAAGAATACTGTGAGAAACAATGTCAAAAACCTTGCTCAAGGTAAGTCAAGGTAAAAAGTGAAGGTAAACAGCCAAAGTAAATTAAATTCTTTGTTCTCCCTTCATCCAAAACCATCACCATTTATTCATAGTAGGCAATCAGGTTCGTCAGGTGTGATTTACCCTTGGTAAATCTGTGCTTGCTCTTTCCAGTCATCATCTTCTCTCTCATGTGGCCAGAAATGTATTCCAAGAGGATTTGGTTCATGATTTTCCAAGGTACTGAAGTTATACTGATCAACCTGTAGGTCCCTAGACTGTCCTTTGTGCTTTTTAAAGTATAGATGCAAAATTTGTCTTCCTCTAGTCTTAGAGGACCTTCCCTGCTCTCCACAACAATTCAAGAGGGTGAAGAGTAGCCTCACCGTGACAATGGCAAGCTCTCAGAACCTTCATATGCAGTCCATCAGGTTCCATGGACTTATGTGTGTCGTGTTCTCTCAAGTAGTCCCTGATTGAATCCTCATCAACTGCTGGTAGTTCTACTCCTTGAAAGCTCCCACTTAGCACAGAGGGAGGCTTTACTTGTGAGGGATGAGGCAGAGAAGGCATTGAGCACCTCAGATAAAATCGCTTGCACCATTCAGCAAGGGGTCACACATTTTCATTGTTCAGCCTTTTGCTACTAAGGCAGCAGTACAAGCTCTACTCCTATGTAGCCCACTCCCGCTTCCACCTCTTGTAAAGTGCCTTTCTCCATTATAGCTCTATAATGAGCTCCCTATTAGCCAGCCTGGTCTCCTGTTACATCTACTTGTTTTCCTTGGCACCAGCGTGGGCCATTCTTGCACTTGGAGGTCTTTAAAGACCTGCTTATTTTCCTGAACTCCCTTAGAGCTGACTGCCATAGTATCTAACCTGCCAGTTCCCTGACTAAGGCCAGAGTGAGTAAAGTGGCAAAATAAATACTAGCACAACCCCTCAAAAAGCTTGGGTTTACTTTCCAGCTCACTCCTACTTCTAGGTTTTCCTATAACCTATATCATACTTTCTGTACTTCTGACTTTTAGGCATTATCACATTTCAAAACAAACTCCGGGTTTGGGAAGGCCAAATGAGTACCACTGCCTAGATTCAGTGACGGTATTGTTGTAATGACAGGAACATTTAAACAGTCTCTCAAAAAGACCATTCAAATGCCAGGGAATCCAAAACCTGGGAGACACTTCTCAGCATGCTGGTCTCTGAGCTTGCCATCTAAGTAGGCACTAAGGTTCAGCCCTGTTTATCCAGCAAATATCACAGACTGAAGTGAAATGGTTACAGGTGGCTGGACCAGACTTTGCACTTAAAAAGGCTGCTTTAATTCCAGATCAAC
Organism: Ibidorhyncha struthersii; assembly: GCA_013398815.1. Classification (NCBI taxonomy): domain Eukaryota; kingdom Metazoa; phylum Chordata; class Aves; order Charadriiformes; family Charadriidae; genus Ibidorhyncha; species Ibidorhyncha struthersii. Next base: position 76,950 of record VZSZ01007854.1, on the reverse strand, counting down.
TTTGTTACCATAAGAATAGTTTTTATTATGTTCCAGGATAATACCTTACATTTATACTGGCTTAACAAAGGTCTTTGCACTGTTCCTCTGTGTTTGCATTATGCATCAGAGCTCATAACAATGAACATGCTGAACACATCTGTGCAAACTGTCTACTCCAAGCATACTGAATTTGATTTGAAGTGGTGCCATCCTTACGTGTTATTTTTCGGTTTTGTTCCAACAGCACCCTCTCACAATCACTATTTGCTGCTTTATTTTTTGTGTCTTTCCCCAGTTTAAAATAATCTTTCAAAATTTCACTGACATCCTGTCACAGATATTTATGATTTGTATTTGTTAAAAAGATAACTTGAATCCTTTCAGAATTATCTTTTTTCACTATAAATGACTTTATGTTTTTGTAACCATCTCCATTAATGCATGACAAACTGTGAAATTTGCCATTTTTGCCATGACCAATCCATAAAATCTGTTATCTTCCTGCATGATGGTGTTCATGATTTACATGGGATCTTACTTATAAGGTCACTTATTTAAATGGCTCATGAAAATTACTATTAAGTAAGTGGGTACATCCTGTAAGTGGGAGGTCACATGAGCACAATTTGTAACTCTTCCCCTTTTGTAAAAAGAATACTTTTTCAACCCTTGTGTATTAACTATTATGCCCATTCCCATTTTTTAAGTCCAAGGAGTTAAAAAAATAGTCCATTACTTTCCTTCTGCAGAGTGTATACTCTCTAGGTGAACACCAGGCAAGACAAAGGGAGTTGCAATATGTCTTATTGTGGATAGTCTGCAGATGTCTCTTCATGATAAAGATTTGCAGCCTTTGTAAGAAGCAACAGGAAAGAAGCCAGAAAAATGCAGAGTGCAAAAATGAAACTGATTTGGGAAAATTGATTTAAATGGTGCTTACACATTTGGGATCTCTAAGGCTGAGGGTGGCAAGCACACAGGCTAGGGTCCAAATTCCCAATGAGAAACACAGAGAGACCACAATATGAATAAATTCAGTCTTATTTGGCAGAAAATAAAATGTTCAAGCATACATATTTTGCTATAGGGTTCCTTAAAAATAGTTGTTGGTATAGCAGGATTTCTACTATGAAAAAAAGTCGTAGCTTCAGTCAGTCTTTGTTAGTTTAGCAGCTCTCATTTTGATCAAATAGGATCTATAATCCCATGAATTCCTCTGACAGAAGAATCCCCCAGAATCTGGAAAATTATAATATAAAGAAACTCACAGCAAAAATGGTTGACTAAAGAGAGAAGTTTCTGAGAGCATTAGGAAAAGAAAGAAAGAGTGCTACAGTGTGTGTGAGAGAGAGCTTTGCTTTCTTGTGTGAGTAAAGTGAGGAGAATTATACCTGTCCTTACATTCTGTGGTGAGTGGAGTCAGAGTCCCTGGTCACAGGTTTGGACCTGCTTGCTTTCCTTCTCCTTTTCTTCTGCTTCTTTCTCTCTCTACCTTTAGCTAAGTGCAGAACCCGCATTTGTTGAAAAACTTGCATTGACTATTATAAAGTTTTTTTATATTTGTATTTGTTAACCAAGAAGGGGCTTTTAACTGCTTTGCTTGGGGCAATGCCAGCACAGAATTAACGTTATTAGTTAACAGATTAACAGTATTAACATATTGCTGTTAATCTTGGGCTGAGTCAGGGGAGTGGCAGATACATTCTTCGCCTGGGGAAAAAAAAAACGAGGTTCGAGAGAGCCATATCCTGAGCAGGATCATCAGGAGCTAACAAGTCTTCCTAGCCCTTTCTAGGTACTGGCAGTTGGCCATAGAAGGAGGCTGCACTATCACTCCTGGAAGGAGAATCACATGACCATACATACCCATCCCATGTCCATATCAGGCATTTTGGATCAGAGGCATTTGAGATTGCCTGCCACTTATTGCTGGCCACTGCTGCCCAACTCACCCACGGGCACAGCTGGGCAAACCTCATTGTTTAACTTCATCTCTGCAGCTTCTTCTCTGAACTTCTGCTGCAGCCAGCATGACTGTGAGTCAGGGATTGACTGGGCACAAGCTGGGACCTCTGCATTACACTGGACCTACTTCCAGTTCGGTTTCGAAAGGGTTAATGTACTCTTACAAACATTCAGGCTTCCAGTTCTAAGTTTAGTGTTGCTTGAAGTGGTCTCTAATACCCCAAAATCAAGTTTATAACATACCTAAATACAAATTCAAATTCTTCAAAAGTCACATTCATTACTTTTTTTAAGGACTATAAACATATATGCATAAATGCACACACATACATATAAATAGATGTATGCCCCAATAACTTCAGAAGTGTCTTTTGACAGGGAACATGAAAGAGAGATAATATCCCATCAATCGGGAAACATATATCACCTATTAGAAAAATTGAGCAAATTATACAATAATGAAGGCTTGGATTCCATCCAAGATTAAATTCAACGTCTCTTTCCAACAAAATCCTCTGAGATAACCTTAATCAGAGCGATATGTATCTGTAGTTTAAGAAATGTTAAGAAATACGACAACCTAATGGAAAGTAGTGGGTAACGGCCAAAAGGGAGTGGATATTCTGTCACTGGTAGATGGTAGGTTATTCTCTACCAACAGGAAATCTTTATGCAGAAACTAAATTGCCCCTTGTCAGGGATACTCATTTATATAAAGTGACATTCTGCTACTCCCACCCACCAATACTGACTTCCAGTAATCATTCACATGTCACACGTACACCCATGCAGAGTTATACTAGGTCATGTGAGCTAATATTCACTTCCACACTCTCAGGCTGTGACCAGTTACTCATGTCAAAATATGTGCTGTCCTGTTCATTAATACTAATGCCAATTCAAGCATATCGGTGTAGTCATCTTCAATCTTACTCAGTTATGCCGGCACTTTACTCAATCACGATCAGTCAGACCCACCCATTTGCACTATAGCTGTGACTGATGCACACACTCAGAGCCTCAGGGTGCATTTGACAAATAGGAATTGTGTCGCCCCACATTTGGGGACTATCTTACTCCTATATTTTAGGGGTAGAAAAGCAACAACTTCAGGCATTTCATTTGAATAACTATACAAGAGGACGAACATTTACTGAAGGTCAAGTCAACATTTTCTGACCAGAACTATAAAGACATCCGCATTTTATCAGAAGAAGCATAGACAGAAGTGGAAATAGGTAACTGGCAGAGGCTTCAAAATGAGTAATTACATCTGCAAACAGGTGCTGGTGCATGTATTATATCTCAGAAATTTTACATGCTCTTCAACCTTTTTGGTAGATGCATGTAAGAGGTAGGTGTTGAACTTCAGAAATAATTTTCAGAGGCTGACACTTCTCTGTGAGCCTTTGCCAGTTCTCTGGGTCATTCTGAATAGTATTACTTCTCTTAACAGTAAATTTCTATTTCTTCTCTGAATTCTAGCTTTTGGCAAAGCAGGTAAAGAAAACATTTGAAAAAAGAGTAACAAGCATGATTTAAAAATTTATTTTAATCTGCACAGAGATTAAAAACAAGCAAACAACCTCTTTAATTGTATTGTCCTTTTATGTTGTCATTTTAAAGAATGATTTGCCTTAATTAGGGCAATAATATTATATATATTGTACCAAATTATAAGAAAAATATTTTCGTATCTTAACACGTTTGGGGTTATTTCACACTTATCAGTGGAAGTCCTGAGTTTATAGTGTTTTATCAGGAGGTAAGTGCAACATTTGCATTCTTTAAACACAATAAGCAGAAAATTTCATTTCATTAATACTTGCCCTCAGATGAAACTGCCTCATAGCTTCTTGCCTTTGCCTGAGAATAGGAGAAAGCATGAAATGGAGCAACTGTGGCAGGTAATACGACAAAAGTGAATTAGCCAGCACGTTCCACAACACATAGGAATGTATTTAAAGCCACTGAAAAATGTTTTCCGTCATTGCTATGTGTATGAGGTGGAGGAGGAAAAGACTACTTTGTGGGTGTATGTGTGAGAAGAGACAAGGCAGAGCTATTCTTTTATTTACCTTTATGTCCTCATTGCCCATATTACCAGTTACACGTATTTAATCCAACAGCTCTTTTCTTAAGGAAGAAAGGTTATCATTTAAATTAGAGACCAAACAAGGAAGCACACAAATTATTAACTTTTGCCTCAGAAGAAATACCATTAAACTTCATTATTATAGATCAAGAGCACAAAAAGTGATCATGATATTACTGAAGCAAGCATATATACCGTGATATTTCAGCACTTTACATTTCACATTGAACATTAGGGACTTCAGTTTTGAGGGATTCACGATTAGAAATCTGTGGATCAGTTTAAGATTATAAAGAAAATTAAAAAATCTTTGATTGATAGTGCTTCAATGCCACTCAATGTAGATGTGTTTGCAACTGACATGGTCATCTCATTTCTGTCAATCAAAGAAGTAACATTGGAGCCCAGGGATACAGTATGACATTGGTAGTCACAGGACATGGGTTTTGTGCTGTGTTTGCAAGGCCTCAAGACTGAAGATTGTCAGACTTACTCTGTCTGAAGTTAACCTGCCTTCTGCTGCTGTTTTCACTTGGTTTAGCTGCAACAGCAATTTTTCTAATGACCAGGTGGCTATGCCTAAGTTGTTTACTTTTGCATATCTTTATATGCGACAGTAATGATTTTTTATACACGTAGTAGTAACAAGTAGTTATTATGTGTAGAATGAAGTATCTAGGTTAATGGTAATTCTTTGATTGGACTGTTGAGATTTCAACTATTCTAATAAAAATTATTGGCTTTACATGTAAAGTGTGTTTTCTATTTACTCATAACCAGAGTTTGAATATGCTACAGCACACGGCCTCAAAATTGTCAGATGTTGAGGGATTATCACCCTAAACTGATTTTTTTACTTCAAATTTGGGGAAAAACAGAAAATCATTATGAAAATTTATTTAATATTTTTCTATATATTAACAGGTTGAAGGGAGAGCGGGTAGAATAAAAATAATTTACTTTCATTTTTTTTACATTTCTTTTTCACACTTTGTTTTCTTCCACTTGCAAGTTCTTTGTCTAAGAAAAATTCAGTCACTTTTTTCATACTTGCCTTGGAATTGAACCTAGCAAAGGATGTCAAGGCCAACAGGAAGGGTTTCTTTAAGTATATAGGAGACAAAAGGAAAACTAGGGAAAATGTGGGCCCGCTGTTGAACGAGACAGGTGCTGTGGTGACAGAAGATGCAGAGAAGGCAGAGTTGCTAAATGCCTTCTTTGCTTCTGTCTTCACTGCTCGGGCCAGTCCTTGGGAAACCCAGACTTTGCAGGTAACAGAGAAAGTCTGGAGGAAGCAAGACTTTCCCTTGGTTGATGAGGAGCAAGTTAGAGATCAGTTAGACAAACTAGATATCCACAAATCCATGGGGCCTGATGGGATGCACCCTCGAGTGCTGAGGGAGCTGGGGGAAGTCATTGCTGGGCCGCTCTCCATCATCTTTGAAAGGTCCTGGAGGACAGGTGAGGTGCCTGAGGACTGGAGGATAGCCAATGTCACTCCAGTCTTCAAAAAGGGTAAGAAGGATGACCCGGGAAACTACAGGCCGGTCAGCCTCACCTCCATCCCTGGAAAGATGATGGAGCAGCTTGTGCTGGGTATCATCTCAAAGCACCTGGATGAAAAGAAGGTTATCAGAAGTAGTCAACATGGATTCACTAAGGGGAAGTCGTGTCTGACTAATCTGATAGCATTCTATGATGAGGTCACTAGATGGGTGGATGAGGGGAGGGCAGTGGATGTTGTCTACCTTGACTTTGGCAAGGCTTTCGACACTGTCTCCCACATCATCCTCACTGGCAAGCTTAGGAAGTGTGGGATAGATGGATGGACAGTGGGGTGGATTGAGAACTGGCTAGCAGATAGAGCTCAGAGGGTTGTGGTTAGTGGTGCAGAGTCTAGTTGGAGGTCAGTAACAAGTGGTGTCCCTCAAGGGTCAGTACTGGGTCCAGTCCTGTTCAATATATTCATCGATGATCTGGACGAAGGGATAGAGTGTACCATCAGCAAGTTTGCTGATGACACTAAACTGGGAGGAGTGGCTGATACGCCAGAAGGCTGTGCTGCCTTACAGCGTGACCTGGATAGGCTGGAGAGTTGGGCAGAGAGGAACTTAATGAAATTCAACAAGGGTAAATGTAGGGTACTGCATCTGGGGAGGAATAACCCCATGCATCAGTACAGGTTGGGGGCCGACCTCCTGGAGAGCAGCTCTGTGGAAAGGGACCTGGGAGTCCTGGTGGACAACAGGATGACCATGAGCCAGCAATGTGCCCTGGCGGCCAAGAGGGCCAATGGCATCCTGGGGTGCATCAAAAGGAGTGTGGCCAGCAGGTCGAGGGAGGTCATCCTCCCCCTCTACTCTGCCCTGGTGAGGCCGCATCTGGAATACTGCGTCCAGTTCTGGGCTCCCCAGTTCAAGAAGGACAGGGATCTGCTGGAGAGGGTCCAGCAAAGGGCTACAAAGATGATTAGGGGATTGGAACATCTTTCATATGAGGAGAGGCTGAGGGATTTGGGTCTCTTTAGTCTGGAGAAAAGAAGATTGAGGGGGGATCTTGTTAATGCTTTCAAATACTTGAAGGGAGGATGCCAGGGGGATGGGAGCAGTCTTTTTTCAGTGGTGCCCATTGATAGGACGAGGGGTAATGGGCACAAGCTTGAACATAGGAAGTTCCATCTTAACATGAGGAGGAACTTCTTTACTTTGAGGGTGGTGGAGCACTGGAACAGGCTGCCCAGAGAGGTTGTGGAGTCTCCCACTCTGGAAACATTCAAAACCCGCCTGGATGCTGTCCTCTGCAACCTGTTGTAGGTGACCCTGCTCTGGCGGGGGGGTTGGACTAGATGATCTCCAGAGATCCCTTCCAACCCTGACTATTCTGTGATTCTGTGAATACATTTCAGGAATTTATGCAGGATAATTCATGAATTATCATATTTTAACAATAGGGACACACAGACAAAACTATGAATATTTATTAACACCTTGCATTTTAAGAAGTCAAATAGTCCAAGTCCAGTCTTCTTTGCTTATTTTATAAATAAGAATAATAGGTAAATAATTTGCTCAACTCTTCTTTTGCTCATTTTTTCTATCACAAATTCATTGCAGGAGCTTTTCAACCACAGTTGTGCATTTGTATGATCATTATATAGGTTGAGCAGATTTAGCAGATTTGAGCAGACTCCTGATACAGTTGCCACACTCTAAGAAAGCTGTAATGTGTTCAAAGTCATACCTAGCATGTATTAGCTAGAGAACACTGATGTAATTCAGGATTTCCCCACCTGTACTCTGTGGAACAACTAGTTCTCATGTGGCAATGGATCTCCAGCCCTTATTTAGCTGCCAAGCAATATTAAAAGAAACCAAAATTACACTGAAAACTTTTCTGATCTTAATTTTTGTTAAGTTAAGAAATGTGTGTAATCTGACAAGGACAGATTACTTGGACATATTTAAAATGGAAAGTGTTGTTTGTGGTCTTTTCTGTATATAAATGAGAAAAAATCTCAGATTGTATAGACTGCAAATATCTGAATATTCTTTTATTTGGAATCGAGTGAATCTGAGAAAGGTTTCTATTCAGAACAGCTCAGCATAATTTCTTCAAAACAGCAAAAAAATTAGACAATGAAAAACTTTTCTTTTTTTTTAATCGATAAACTGGGAAAGGAACATCAATATTTTGTAAAGGATGTAATTTTTACCTAAAAAAGATTTCTAACAGCACATTCCCAACCAGATCTCAATTAAGTTTGTTTACCAGATTGGGTCATATGTCCTTATGTTAGCAAGGAATAAAGAAAGTTCTCTCTCTTACTCCATACCACCTTCACCAGTAGCAATTTGTCTTCCTGGCGGAATGCAAAGTCTTTTGTGGAGATACTTCCTGTCAAAAACAAAAGAGTGTAGGGAGCTAGCTAAGTACCCACGGGAAGAGATGCATCTTCTAAAAGAAACCTGTTCATTATGTGGGTAATTGTGAAGGAAGTATCATTTTATGCTGCCCCTTCTAACTATGCAATGGGCACACTGTGTTCTCAAAGACATGTTAGGAAAGTTCTTATGGGTTTTCTCCTGACTTATTGTCTTCTGATAAACACATTGGCAAGCAAAATTACAAAAAATGACTTAAAATGCAGTTTGTTTTTAATATGACAAATTAGAAAGAAATCATCTAGTTGTACAAATGGCGCTATATAACAATATGTAGAAGCCATCAAGGCCCATGCAATGCAAAATACTCTTGTAAAGGCTTATTTTGAAAGGTGCAGAGGCTTCCATGTGAAGCAGTAGCTTTCTTATGTTCCTTATTCAATAAAAACAAGCATTCAAATGTGTGAAATTGTTTTGGTTGCTTAGTAATATTTATACACGAAGTTTAGCATCTACCACAAGGACTGCTGAAGTGTGGCTCACTCTAGGACAAAAAAAAAGCTCTAGGGAAAGATTCACATAGAAGAGGGTTCTTGTTCAATCTTACCTGAAATCTCCTGTTGAATTTGGGTGAACAAAAGGACCCCACAAGCCTCTTCGTATACTCCCTGATATGCTTAAAAATATACATTTCATTTGTTTCTGAGTCCCATAACATTGAGGCCATCTGCCTCCTTCTCTTTTCTTGTTCAATAAGTCTATTTAGTCTATAAATTTTGCCACTTCTTCGATAGCATTTTAAAATTCAGGTCTTTCTAACGGACTTCAACAAGCCTGAGACATAACCTAAGGGATGACCTAAGCATTGATATTTTATTTTACAAACCAGATTCCTTGCCAAAATCCACCTGTTGTCTGGGTGCTTGGCTGTTACCCAGTTATTTACATGTAAAACCAGTTTTGTGTTCTCTCAACACAGCTCAAACCTTTATCTGTGCCCTAATCTCCTTTCATCATGGTTACTAGTACTGCATATCCTGTGATTTCCCCATGACCCTCAGTGATAGATTGCAGACCACAAAAACTATAATTGCTGAGATGATCTCACCATATTTTATTCCCCAATGAGTTCCTCCATTGTGTTCTGCATGTCCCACTGTACAACCCAGTCTTCTTCAAGATGTCTTCAAGGTCCTTCATAACAGTGAACCTTCCTACAATTTTTTGCTGTCATCATGACAGCCATCCCCCTGCATTCTTAGAATATAAATCTAATTCCTCAAACATACACTGAGTCTTAGGTTCATTTCTGTTGCTGTAGACTTTATTTCTGCTTCCAGGTCTGTGATTACTTGAAAAAAAGAATGAAGCAGTGGATAGAAGCAGTGGAAAAAAGAAGCAGAGCTCACCTCATCTTCAGAAATTTAGCAGAGCTTTCAGGATGAATGGCCAAGGGATTGAACTATGGAGATTTACAAACCAAGGTCCAGAACAATGTGAAAATTGACTGTATCAATGTAGGCATAGTCTTATCATTTGTCAGATCTTCCGTTTTGAATTTTCCTTCCTTTATTTTAAATCCACATAGTCTGGAATCACCAAGCCAATGACTGGGTGACACAATGTGTGTGATTTGATAATCAGCCCCTACTTCCTCCAATTCTTTTCCACTGTTCAGCAACCTTTAGTATTGTGTCTTAATTTAAAATAAATCTAAGTGTACAGTAGTGGTGCTTAATCTGGTCATTTTTCTTTTGAATGCTAAAGGTATTAATATATAATAACAGCTATTTCCTGAGAAAAACAGTGATGTATTATTACATCCCTTACTGATGATAAGAAATTCAAAGAAACTTGAAGGAAGGTATGTTTTAGCTGGGCTGCTCATAAACACTAAACTTTCTGAGGTTATTCTTTGTTAGAAACAGTCTGAATTAATTGTTTTCTGCAATGTATGCCAAGCAAACTAAGAAAATTAAAGCCAATGTGGCTTTTTCTTTAATCCTTATTTGATTGCTTGATGCAGTCTACTGATGCATCTGTTGGCGCAGTAGATTAAGTTACTCTTAACCACTGCAACCCTTATTGCTCACAGAGCCAAATCCTAGAGGCATTTTTTCCTCTGCCATTTATTAGCAGAAAAAGTAATTAGAATGTTTAGTAGATAAAACATGAGAATACTCACTGGCTGAATATTCAAACCTTTCTGAAACTGCTGCACTGACAGACAATCCAGGTGGCATTTGCAGGTGCACAGCTGCAGTAAATGATGAAGCTGGCATCTTTGGCAGTACTCGTCAGTGCTGATGGCAGTGGATTTTTTTTATCCAGTTTGTAATCTCCATTCCTCTTTTGTACACATAGAAACATTCACATGCTCAGTTTGTCTTCGCATCTTTTCCTCACATACATGTTATTAATTGCAGTCATTACATGAAATATTATTCTATTTTCCCCAGTTCTGGTTTTACTAAGCACTATTTTACATATGCACACACAAATACACAGACTTCATTTTATTTTAGTTTCAAATTTTTCATTATAGGCGCCTGCACATGGAGAATTTTTGTAGTCTGAAGGTGCTAAAATGTTGTAAGACAGAAGCGCTCAAACCAATGAAGCATTCTTGATACTTTTGAGTTTCAGATTGGAATCCAGGAAATATTAATGATTTCTGTCTGATCTTGTCTCACTCTGCTGTAACACATGTCATTATGGCACATAATAACAAAATATAAATTGCCTTAAAAATGTAATAAAAACGATTTTGGAAGCAATAAAAATAACCCCCTCAAAACACACCACATGCACTCAAAGATGAGACACAGGGATTTTAATAGCTGTTTAAATAGAACCCCCGCTCACTTTTTTCTGAACCTGGAAATACAACCGAGCTTTACAAAAATATTTCAAAACCGGAAACTCTAACGAATCAGATTAATTCCAAAATACTGCTACATAGCAGTAAATACAAGATGTCTTGATGCACTTTAAAAAAATATGATATCTATTAGAAAGAAAAAAAAGGCTGGTGAGCAGTAACTTGACTGAGATGCTTTGACATAGGTAACTTGTAAATATTTCTCAGAAAAAGAGACATTTTCGTAGATTTTGACATAGTAAAATATGTTTGAATTACTTCGCATCCTGTCCAAATCCAGTTTTGCATTGTGGATCAGATAGTTGCTATAAAGGACTACTTGTCCTTTACAGACACTGCTGGGGTATTGATAGACAATTCTCCTCCTGCTTCCACTGCCACCTGCCTGCCTGGCACAGTCTTCCACTGGTCACAGAGCTCTTCAGTCACCAAGCAAGAAGATCCTTTTGAGCTGAGCTCATGCTTGTTTTCTTTGGCTTTGCAGCCCCTTCTACAGGCATTTCTATTTCATGCTTTATCTCCAGCAGTGCTTTTAGAAGGGCCTTTCCCACATGACAGCATAAATATGAGGTGACAGCATGAATTTTGTGAGTAGCTCAGCACATGTGGTTTGGGAGGAATTGTGTTACTTCCTTTACTAGTTGGCAAACTGAAATAGGAGGAAGACTGAGTTTACCACTGTAAGCCCACTGACTTGAAGAGTTAGATCTGACTGGACCCTACTGAGCATCAAAGATGAACAAAAAGGAGCTGTGCGTCATGTGTAAAGGAGTTTTCTTCATTACATTTTCATCCAAGAATTCAGTAAATTAAAGGAAAGGGTCAAATAGCAGTCCCCTGGAACATCTTCCTAGGACAAAAGAGAAAGAAACAGAAACTACTGCACATGTGGTCTTTTGATCTCCTAGAGCTCTCTCTTGCGATCTGGAGAAAACCAAACCAAACCCCCATCTCTATATAAAAACTATTCCTTATCAAAATCATTGTATTTGCAAAATGATTTTCAAATCTGCTTTGTTTTCAAATTTCCTTTTGAGTCAAACCAGTTGTTTAAATTGCCTAGCTACTTTAACAGCCTGAAATTAAATTCATGCATCATGTCAAGTTATGAAATGTGATAAGGACCAGCTAGGAGATGGAATAGTTGAGAGGATGAAAAGTATAGAGCTCAAGACAGTCTGACGGAAGGAGTGGAGTTTTCTCTGAGGCATCATTCAAACACAGCTTCCAAAGTCGTTGGGACTGGTCAGGGCAGAGTCACACATATTCTGCCACCCAGCAGTGAATTTTCTGCTATTCTTTGCAGCAACGTGAGTGACACAGCAAATGTGTAACTCTGTATGTACACATGTATGAAACTTGAGAGCATAGGTATGGAAAAAAGAAATGGTGAATCTGATTATGTACTCTTTTGACTTATTCCAGTGGCAAATTCTGCTGCTTTTTTTTTGAATAGTGGATACGTAGTGAAAAGACAGAATACACATTCTTCATGAATTTTATCTGTAATGCATATATCATAAGACAAGACAAAAGAAAATGCTAAGTTAAAACTACTGTCAAGTTGTCTTCAAGATTTTGTTTACAGCTGTGTATTAATTTCTAATAAGAGAAATTTTCTTTTTAAGTTTCTTGTAGCATTTCAAGTCTGAGACAAGTAATATGATGATACTGTATTTTTTGTGCTCTCATTTCACAATGAACTATATTAGCTGGAATACCCAGGAGAAAAAGAAAACTTCAAAGCATGGCCCCAAACAATGTGGAGAATAGGTATGGTCTGAATACCAACAGAGCCTGAGCTTTAAGTTCAAACAACCTTTTAAGAAACTTCCCAAGAAATAACTTCTTTAATGAATTGAGTTCATCTCAGGGGTAACAGTGATGTAAAAGTAGGTTCCAAATCTGACTAGTTCTCTTCTCCTGCACTTCTTTTATATCCTGCATAGCAGCTTGGGCATTTCAGATGACTCAGAAGAACCCTCACTACCCTATCACCTCCTGTAGTGAATAACTTCCAAAGCTAACATCAAAACCAGAACTTTCAAAACCTCCTAATTAGGTGTTTGTTGTTCAGTTTAATCAGCAGGGAAAAGCAGATTGATTTTAAGAAATGCTCTCCATATGTGAGGTAGAGACGAAGTTCCCCAGTCAGAAAACAAGCAGCAGACCTTCATAAAAATATCTATTTTCAAAATGTCATGAGACTAGATAATAAGAGTGAGTCGCTGTAGAGTGCTACTGCATTAGCAGACATTGCTGGTAGAGGCGAAAGCATTTCTTAAAACTAGAATGTCTCATTCAGCATCACCAATTTTCATGAAGGTTTGTTCACCCAAGCAAGAATGCCTAGATGGCATAGTCTTCCCAAAGCTCTTATTGTGAGAATTGTCATCTTAAAGGGAGATGGCTGAAGCACGCCAAAATTCTGTACAAGATGGATGCATGAATGGCACCTTTTGGGTAGCACCTCCTACCCAAAGAAAAGTACACTAAGAAAAGCTCAAAGTTAATTGACTATGGTACGAATAGTATGCACACAACTTCGAGCATCTTGCTCCTGGTTTTATTCAAAAGGAAGTGACCACAGTTTCTCATATTATTAATTTCAGGAGTTCTACACCTTTATCAACTGCGATGTCATTTCTTGAATGGATTTGTCACAGTGTTCATGAGTAGACTGCCTTCCAGAAGAAGGAGTCTCTAAGGAGAATTTCTAAGTCACTTAGTCATAGCATATGAAAGAGTTCCCCAAAAAGTCAAATTTATCATAAAGTCCTCCCAGTGACTTGTGAGAGGGATAGATTCAGATACAGGTATGACCATGCACTCTTTTCCTATTCTTCTTAAATGACCACTAGCAGCCAGTCAATCTGCAGTCTTATTTAACAATTAGCTTTCACAGAAAATTTCCCTTAAAACCTTCAGCTGTCTTCACCAGAAGGACAGTTTAACCGTTAGTAACTATGTCATTCTTTGACATTTTTGACAAGTGACTCATCAGACCATCTAGGACTTTCGAGGGCACAGATCCTTTTCAGCCCATGACTTTCTTACTGCTTCTTCTGCTCTGGGGCCAAAGAGTTGGATCCACAATGATGGTTCCAGCCTGTGCCAGCTAAAAGTCTTTCACAGAAGAACGTGCTCTTGTCCTTCCTTCTCTCCATCCTCATCACGCCCTTCTGAGTGTTACAAGGGGAAGTCACTGCTGTATCCAAACTGACTAGGGCCACCTAAACTTAATAGTAGTTCGGTGCCTAATGCCTTAGATGCAACAAGTCACCATAGCTTAACTAAACTGAGGGAAATGTGTTTGTGCACAGCCTTTATATAGGAATAATGCAAGGTTCACTGTCAGCAAAAGGTGGTATGAATATGCATAAGGGTACAGTTTATTCATCTAGCATGTGACTGTCACTTTTCCCCATCCCCACTCTTGCATATCTAAGCCCTGTATTCATTTCTAAAATAAACACCAGTCCAAAATCAGGTGAATAGCTTTTAATGTTTTAACTTGGATGCTTAATCTTTCCCAAAAGGTCATCTTAAGAACCTGTTTAAGATTGTGTAGTGCTACATATAACTCAGTCTGAACAAGCTGAATTTCTACTCTTTTAAATTTCAGAAGTGCTTCAGCTTCTTCATACTTCACACTCCATGCTTCAAGGATTTTCTTTATTGTGACCCTTTATTAGCCGTTCTAATTCTTGTTAATGATGTGCATTTGGTTAAATGAAATCTTTTGACATTTTCCTGTGTAACAACTTTCATAAACCACATGTATATAAATATCTCAGATTTTGTATTATTATTAGCAGCAAGAAAATGTGTAAAATATAAAACTAGAATTTCTGCAATATATTCAGTTGATGCAAATAACTTCTCTTTTCTTTTTCTTTCTTTTTAAACCATATTATTTTCAAGAATCTACTGGGTATTTAAATCCAAAATGTTTTCATATTTTGATTGGGTTTTTGGTTGTTGAGGTTTTTTTCACTTTGCAATGTATTGACAGCTCGCTAATTGACTTTTCCATTATAATTAGCTCTTTCCACGTTGAAGCCTTATTCATTGAAAATTCTGTATGGAATTTTGCTACATACAACAGGGGTTATGAAACACAATGGTAGTTTAAGTTGTCCAGTCTAAAGCATACTGAGAACATGGGACTCATTATACTTAAGGAACTGAAATCATTACGTGGTAACAGCTTGTTGTCATACTAACTACCAACGTGGTCTGAATTAAAAGAGGCACCCTGCTGAGATCTTTACCAGGACTCATTCATTAACTCACTCTTGTTGTTCTCATCTGTTTTGCAGCTGTAGCCAGGTGAGAATTAACGGGGCAGTTTACATCAGGCAGATGGTAAGTTCCCCAGGACAACTCTATTTAAAGAATAAGGAGGAGGAATCAGTAACTGGATAATAAGCATGGGGCAAATAAGGAATGTAAAGATTTAGGGTTATTTTGCAGCATGCTTTTGACTTATAGTTGCTCCTGGGTGGGGGGGAAAAAAAAAGAAGACGGATTTCTTATAGCTTAGAACCCTCCTGGACAACTTAATTTCCCTATATGTGTTACTATTAACAATAGCTCTTGAAGTAACATATCTTTATTCTGTTAACACAGAAGTAAAAGAAACTTATAGAATAGTTTGGGTTGGAAGGGACCTTTAAAGGTCATCTAGTACAACCCCCCTGCAATGAGCAGGGACATCTTCAACTACATCAGGTTGCTCAGAGCCCCATCCAACCTGACCTTGAATGTTTCCAGAGATGCAGCAGCTACCACCTCTCTGGGCAAGCTGTTTCACTGTTTCACCACCCCCATAATAAAAAGTTTCTTCCTTATATCTAGTCTAAATCTATCTTCTTTTAGTTTAAAACCATTACCCCTTGTCCTATCGCAACAGGCCCTCCTAAAAAGTCTGTCCCCATCTTATAAACCCCCTTTAAGTACTTTCAGTACTTAGACTGCTATAAGGTATCCCTGGAGCCTTCTCTTCTCCAGGCTGAATAACCCCAGCTCTCTCAGCCTTTCCTCACCAGAGAGGTGTTCCATCCCTCTGATCGTTTTTGTGGCCCTCCTCTTGACCTGCTCCAACAGGTCCATGTCTTTCCTGTACTGGGAAGACCCTGCTCTCTACTCCTGAAATACAGAATTAGTTTATGTCTGTTACTGAGCTCATCAAAGATACTTTGTGTATTAAAAGTGAAATTAAAAAAAGAGGCAAATGTTTTCAAAAGTAGTAGCACCAGAGGTAATCTGAGTTGTTTATTACAAAACACAAGTACTTTGAAAAATCTTGTCCTCTTCCCCTTGCTTCCTACAAAATTATAGGGTGTGCTTTAGAGACAATCCTGAAGAAAGCAGTCCTGAGACAAACTGAAGTAGAAATGCTCCCTGACTACTCATCATCTGTCCAAAGTGACCTTCAGCTCCATATATCTTGCATTTGCTTTTCTGTTTTAGCCTACAGTCACAGGACATGAAGTAATGAACCACTCGGGTCTCCATGGTCCTTGCACCCTTAAGCCACACCAGCTCCTTGCCAGGTTCTCTAAGCAACCCATAGGGAAGTCCCTACAGGGAGGATCTCCACCAGAATATAAAGTTGACCCAAATAAATGTCAAGCAGAGAACCTGTTCTGGCCAAATAATCACTAATACTTATGTCCTATTTTATTATTAACCATGGAAGGGCAGACCTAACCCATGCCCTGTGAGACTGTCCAACCAGTTCCTAAGGATACTACCTTTATGACCACTCAACCTCCCCAAACAGTTTCCTCTCATGCTTCCTGTCCTTTTTACATTCACCTTTGTAAAAGTTTGCAAGAGTTCCACATAATTTTATATGGCTTGCTTTTTCATAAGTTCCAGTGGTTTTACTCAAATGGTTTTATATACCAGAATGTGTGTGATGTATAACTTTTCATAACACTTGAGCATTATAGTTTTTCTTGGTAATGGATTTCATCTTGTACCTGACAGTCTATGCTTGAAACTTATAAGCATAAAATTAAAATACCAAACAAATTTCTAAACCTGTTCTTTGAATTAGCAAACTGCACAGTATCTCAGAAGGCTTTAGTAAGCATTTTCTTCCCCTACAGCTTCCCAGACACCTGACTAAGATGATGTTCTTCCCTCTTATCCTGCATGCCCTGTACTTTCTGATTCTCTAGGCTCTTTACCACACACTTATAAGAATTCAGAAGGGCACAAGGGAAATTATTTTTAAAATTGTTCTAGTTCTGTTAAGGAAAAAATATCTACAACACCGTGGGGGTTTTCTTTTCCCTGATATGGTCAGAAAAGTTTTGCAAAGACATTGGCAGTGGCCCAAGAGACAAGTACAGGATTTTGATTTCCATTAAGCTGATATGATTTTGACATTATTCCTTTTGGTATTCCCTCAAGATATTTCTTGAAACAAAGTAGCTGCCATGTTTCTCATGTTGACATTAGCCAGATCCTACCCTTCTCTCAGTTTGCTGGTACATTATTTCTCAAGTAATCTTGTTAAACATATAAGTATTTGTAAATATATAAATAATTGTAAGTTCTCGGAAAGGGCTTCTTATTGGTGAAATTATTTCTAGAACTACTGTTTGGCTTTTCGAAAGTGCTTGTATTAAATGCCAGTTTCAAAGAACTGAGCATTTACTATGACAAAGTTTAGGGGATTTAGGTGCACACATGCTGCATTTTAGTATTCTAATACAGATTTTTCTTGGACTTGGTGTGCAAAGTTAGGTCTCCATATTAAAAAAAAAAAAAGAAAAAGAAAAATTTATATCAGTTATTGTGTTAGTTAATCTGTCCACACACATTTGATCAGGAAACCTCTTTTCCTTCTACAGTCTTTCCCTGTAATGCATTTCCCTAATATTCCCTGAATGTAAACATCATACTTAAGAAAAACAAATTTTTATCCAGATCTTCAACATGAGATATTGTATCTAACCAACTTTAACAGCACTGGCCATATGTTTGGTGGAATATATTTCGGTAGTTTGGTAGCATAGGATATGGCCTATACTGTATTTATCTAATATTTTTATGTACTTTCAAAGAAAATGCATAGATTTCTCTAAATAAAGACAATTTGATTGAAAAACTAATCTTGACTTCTCTCCTGTTTGAAAAAGGCATGTTCTCTTTGGCTGGCATGACATCTTTCTGATATGATAAAACTTCAATGTTTTGAAAGTAAAGGTCATCCTAGAAATTTAATACCTGACTAGAAAAGATCTCTTCATCAGTTTTTTCTCCTTTGATCATTTAATTGTCTGTATTCTCATAAATATGCCTAAAGAAGACTGGAGCAGATCAGTCAAGCTCAATTAAGTCTTTGGCCAAGATCTGAGCAATTAAAAAGATCTGTGCTATTTATAACACCTTCTGATACTAACATTTGCCAGGTTAGAATGTCTGTATCTTTTCATTTCAGATAATGAAAAAGCCCCTGTGCAGTTCTGTGCATCTGTTTGAATTAGATGACTTAGTTATTTCTACCAGCATGCACATTTATTATGATGTTATTATACACACTGGAAGGATCACAGAATAAAGCTCGATCTAGTACACTGTAGTTAAGGAAATTAAGCATACTGACTCCTGTATTAACAGTAATCTGCTTAAACAACTCTCTGGCTGCCTCATGCTACACTATTGATAAACTAAATAGAGGCAGGATCTGTTCTCATTCATTCCCATCTTCAGCTATCAAGGAAATGGCTTCTCATTCCATATTGTGTTAACTGTAAAGTGGAAAAGGTATTTTATAGTAAAAGTCTGTGTGCATATTGCTTTCATAACTACTTTCAAGTAAGGAAAGAAAACATGAGTCTCATCAACAGCTTTTTATGACCTTTTAATATACACTTTGAGAACATAGCCTTTAGTTACAATGATAAGCACAATTTCCATCCTGATACAGCTCAGAGGATAGAGTTATACCTTATTTTTTTTGTTACTGATATGGAAGATGCACGGCCTTAAAGATGTTTGGGTTCCACTCGAAGTATTTCTCTTCTACAGCCAGCGCTAAAAAAAAAAAAACTCCTTTGAGAAAAAAATTAACTGTGGTGTGCAATATTAATAGTCATCTTAAGCATTTCCAAAGCTGTAACACCACATCAGCACTATATCAGCCTTCACTCCTTGCCCTTTTTCCAGGTTGCATATTGTCTCTGAATATTACTTTTGAATCTTGTAAACATGTAAACACCTGAATACCTGCACTTCAGAACAGTCCATGGGTTAGCAGTTCACCTTGTTCAAAGATCAAACAGCTCAGAATTGTTCATATGCATTCATTTTTGCTGAATCAAGGTCATAACTTCAGAGATTACATTACAGGTGGGTACCTGTCTTCTAATACTGCCATCTATTGCAACCATTTCTATAAGCTATGAAAGGACAAAGTTTCTGATCATCGTGCGTTTCATGTAGAAAAGTGTAGACTGTTGTTTATCGATCCCCAAGTAAAAAAATTCTTATGTATTGTTTTATTACTTTATTGAATCTATTTTTTCACACCTGAAGGATTGTTACTCTGCCTGAAAGCTTTTTCTGTTTTTCCAAGTACCACATTTGTTCAAATGGAAATGTTTACTTTTCTACAAAAGTTATGTCATTGGTTATTCTGCTCGTCAGAAGTGTGTGGTGCTAGAAAGTAATGTGGAGACCTTTTAATACTGAGCTGTTCAGAAAAACAATAAAAAAATTTACTGTAATAGTGTATATAAGTTTTCACATATATTTATTGAATTACTCAGTTATTTGACAATTCTATGCATGGAAAATATATAACTTAACTCATATATCTTTGAACCTAGTTCTTCATGTGCAACTTCAGAATTGAATGGGAATTTAAGGACAGCTTTGTGAACTTCTGAAGAGGAAAATTTTGTTTTGAATTCACCTTGGTAGCATAAGAACCATGTTAAGTTTTGAATTCCAATAAACACCAATGCACCGCTATGTCAGGATGTGTCTGTCTGTGGAAAAGAGAGACTGCTTTTTGCAGAGTTGTGTATTTCCTACAGAAATTTGAGTGCTTTGGTGCTTTCTTCTCACTACTACAGGACCTCAGTTAAAATGTAAGCATCAGGGAGCCACTTTAATATATAAATCACTTGAAAATACAGATTGCAGATGTGTGATGGGAAAGGGGGAGTAGTTAACATTAATCACAGTCATCTTCCTTTCGATTTGGATTTTGGGAAAATCATTGTCAGTTTCTCAGCATCCTTCCTGCATTTAAGAGGCGGAGTTAAAGTAGTTAGTCAATTAGAGACATCCAAGGGCAAGAGAAAATTACTAAAAGGTTCTTTACCACACTTTGTATTTCTAAAGTGTGCCTTTTATACCAAACAAGGAATTACTTCCTAAGAAAATGCAAGGGGCATCTCAAGACCTATAGCACAGTCTTCCCAAAAGGGTAATCTTTGCTTTTCCTAAGACTATGTATACCATTTTTAGTAAGATTTTTTTTTCTTTTTTATTTATCAACATTTGAATTAAGGTAACTTCATTACTTAGTTTTCTATAGTTGGAAATGTTTCCAATAAAACCAAATAATGTTAATTAATAAATATGTTTTGTGTTAGTTGTATCTGAAAGGCTTAGATTACAAAAAAAAAAAAAAAAGCAAATCAGCAATACAATTACAAAACTGACTAAATTCCTTTATTGTACACCATCAGAACAAACTGTCCTGGCATTGATAATACAAAATTAAGTTAACAGCATCAATAAGAAGGGAGACATCCTCTGAATGGGACCAGCCTGTAATGTGTCTTAAGCAACAGCCAATCTGAGCAAGTAACATCAATTTGATCCAGTTGCAGACAGAAGAGTTCAAAACAAGACTCATAAACATTAAGTCTCATCACTAAATAATAAAAATAAAAAGAGAAAACACAAGAGAACTGCCCTCCCTGTGATACTTCAGGAACCACAGACCAAATCCTATTTGTTTTGTTCAGGTGAGTAGTTTATCACGAGTGGTAGGTCAGTCTAGGGCAAGCAGACTTGCAATTCAAAAGAATTGCATCTAAAATGGATGTAATAGGATAGTAAGGGTACTGAATGACTCAGGATAGCAAATTACTTATTTTGCTAATGAAATTCCAATGGCTGACATTATGGCAGCTATGCTAGTCTGTTCATTTATTTGATGAAGTCTGCAAATCATTACACAGAAGAGAGTTGGCTGAAAACAAACACCAGACTGATTTAAGCACTATCAGAAAAAATAAAAACAAACAAACAAACAAAAAAAAAACAAAAAAGAAAAAACACAAACTTTTTACAACTTTGGGGTTTCTTTTACTGTATCTAAAGGGGAGTATTAAGATTCAACTGTTATACGAGTTTTATTCCTCATCTAGCATAGAGTTTGGAGGATGTCATGTAGGATGATAATCACAGAAACATTTTTACAGGCCCTCTATTCCTAAAGTCCTAGACCAAAACATCTGAAATGCGAAACAAGGATCTGGGTTTTCCTTACTAGTTCCTCTTTTACTAGTGATCAAGCTGCAACTAAAAATGTGATCATTCCAGATTTATGGTTGTTCATAATCTGAATTCAGGGTTAGAATTTTGATTTCTAAGAGGTAGACCAAACCCTCAGACTATAATACTGAAACCAGGACACCCATTTCTGGGTGAAGGCTCCAATGAGTAAGATTTTCTTTTCAATATTCTTTCAATACTCTTTTCAATAATAGAAAAGGTGGACAGCAGCACCAGTCCAGGAGTGGAGGTAGTGTTAAGGTTCCTGAACTGTACTTCCCACTGGAAACCATGCCATTATGCAATAAAAAAAGAGCATGCTGAGACACTGGAGTGTCTGTAAGTTCAGATGTTAGGGCTTCACCCAGCTCTTACGTTCATAGTGCAGAGCACACTTTACCTGGCAATGACCACTTTGGATTCAACAAAGAGCTGGTAGGGAGCTGGTGTGGCAAAAGCTCTGAAATTAATGTTATAGATGTGGATGACATTATAGTTACAATTTTTTTATGGCTTGGTATCAAGTCTGTGCTTGCAGGCATAAGCAACGCACTTACTCATTAATTCCCCATGTGATCCAGTTCCACAGCTACCTTCTGCATCTTTGAAACAGTGGACTGATTTGAGGTAACAGGCGAACTGGAGTCAAAGTGTTTCACTGAATTCTTAGTTGACTTCACAACAAAGCATTTGACCAATTTTTACAATACTTCAGGTGAGAATTTCAGACAGCTTCTGCAATATATAGTCCAACTGCTGGGCACTATTTTTGTGTTCAAATATAATGATTAATGTCCTGGGTAGAGACCCTGCTTATTCCGGAAACTCCTCCAGAGAGTTCCGACCATAGAATCGGCCAAACTGTACATGGATAATGCACTTGTAATTAGTCAGTAGAAACTGTTCCTGCAGATGAAGAATTGATCTTGTAGGACAATCCTTTGCACATAGCTAAGACAGTTAGGAGGTGTTTTGTACATAGTTTAGCAAAATCAATAACAACAGATTGTGCATGTGCTGGAGTGATCACATAGGACCACAGGCCAGCTGGGTGTAAGAATTCAGCAAAAAATGCTTAAGGGAGTCTCAGTCAATCCAACTGGAGTCACTGTCTCATTGAAGACAGTGACTGTCACTGTTAGGACAACATCAAACCATTTTGTTCAAAAGATTCACTTCTCCACATGAGCTTTATCTTACACAAGAGATGCCGGTAACTTCATGTTTTAGCAAACACTCTCTGCCAAAGGTAATTCAAACATTTTTAATTACAATAATGAGAAAAAGTGGAGAATTAAGGCTCTAAGTATTTAGCAAGTAGAGAAGCATGTTTTATATTCATTGTACATAAGACAGAGGTTTTTCATTTCATATGCATTCACAGCTGCTTCAGTGAGTAATTTTGAATAGCCATGTGACTGCATGCAGATATTAGACTTAACAAAGACTTAGAGGCTTTTTTTATGTGAGGATTTTATTTCAGGAACAGTATTTATGGTTTCTTATTTAAACTTGGATGCAACAAAGAAAGCAGAAATGAAGCAAAGAGACGAAATTTTTATGCTTTGCTGGTTTAGTCTTCTGAAGTAAAAAATGGCTCTTGAGTCATACAGTATTCCAGGCTTTCAGTACTGTCTTTTACATTATTGGTAAGCAGGAAAAAATTAATTTAACTAGAGGTATATGCCTCTAAAACAAATTTGATTTTGTAATTGTCTCTTTCTGTGGTTTCTGTCATTCTAAACTGCTGTAATCAAATGACTAAGGAGACGTGAAAATACAACCATATCATAATTACGGAGGGGGGCCTGTTCCAGTGACCTCTATAATTTTAGTAACAGCCCAGGGAACCTTGAGCTCGAAGCATAACGTTCATCTCAAAATAATTCAGTAGTAGCCCGTAAAGAATGGTGTGGTTTTGGCCTCAAATTCCTAAATATTTCTTCCTCAATGGCTGTCCTGCACCACTCCTAACTGTCCCCTACTGATGCTCTAAAAGAACCATTTCACTGCAACAAATACATAACCTCTTGATTTAGATGTCTCTTCTTGCCTAAGGCTCTCTGAAAGTCTTTCTTGTCTAGCAGTCTTTCTTTTCATAGCTTGGCTAGCTTTCACCTTTCTTATACAAACCAAATGCATCTCATTTGATTTTTTTTGTCACTAACATGATTAATTACGTTGCACAATCTGTTTGGTGTCTGCTTCTGTGTACACTAAGACGCCACATCGCAGAACACCATACAGCCACTTGTGCTGTTGGCCATTTTGGGTCCAAACCAGCAAAATCTAACTAGAGCTTTCCAATCTTAGAAATGGGCCTAAAGATGGTGCTTTTCTGCACAGAGGGATTAGTCTTGTTATTACTGAAGGGCAACTACAAAGTTTCCAAGAGATTTTGGAGCCATTTTACTGGCATTAGTTTTAAAACATAACAAAAGTGATTTATAAACATTCGGGAGGTCATAGCTGAATTTCAAAAGGCATAAAACATTTTTAGTTTGAAAGGTAGGCCAGAGCTGCTGCCAAGTTTGATTTGATACAAAACCAATCATTCCTACAGTTCCTTTCAGCAGATTAGAAGCATAAATAACTTTACTTTCTCCACTATTCAAATTCACGTTTAGTTTTGTTACATAGACCTCTCCTATATTATTCAATGTTCTCCCTTTAATAATGAATCTTCATTTTCAACATTTAATTTACCAACTAATGCTGTTGTATGGATCACAACGTTATGGGGTTTATAACAATTTTCTATTAATTTAGTCACCCATTACAACATATTGTAGGTCTTGAAAATCTACAGGCAGTGCCACATAAAATCACAAAAGGTTTCATCCTTTAGTCTTCCAATACTGTTTTTCACTACAAATATTACAATTTTTCTGTGAGATGTCATTGCGAATGGAGAACTTTATTTACAGTTCAATCTGGCAAGATTTCTCAGACCCAAAAGAGTCTTGTAATAGGGTATTGACAAGTACTTTCTGCTTACCAATGAGGGCAATACCTATTGCCTTCATTGGCCACTGTTCCTGAACCCCTCTTGGCAGAGGGATTTTCATAAGCTTTCTTAAAATAGTAAAGGGACCAAGAATCCAGACAGTGTATATAGTTTGGTTTTCATTATGACAACAAAAACATGAGCACTAAACAAACAAACAAAAAGTCTTTAGATCTTCTAATTGTGACAGTCACCTTCAATACCCTACACAATCTGTTGCTTATCATTAGTCACATGATTGTTACTGCTGACTTCTCTTTTTTCTTGAGTCTCAGAATAACAAAGAGCTTTTAACACTGCCATGTGACTTTCTCCAGAGTGAATAGTAATGCAGATAGTTATTAGCTTGAGAGATTATAGTACCACCATAAACAGAGATTTGCTTGCATGAATCTTTGCAGTTTGTGAATAATATATGTTGTGAATCAAAGTCAATGTGATGTTTTTCTTCAAAGTAACATTTGCAAACACTTTCAGCATTATTTATTCAACTTTGCCTATAACAGTAGGTAAATGTTTACTTGTTAACGTGCAACTAGTGTAAATATTGGATTTGTCTCCGCTTCTCTAATAGTTTAAATTTGCAAGGCAATGAGTCAAGTTACATGGTTAACCTGATGATCTGGTCTTGGTTTTAATTTCTTTTCTACCTTTTCTCTTGAAGATGCTGTTGCTGAGAATGAAGATGTTCTAAAAGAGCGGCGCCTACTTGTCTCGGTCTTTGCTGCCATGTTTTATTCTCTTGGTCTCTCCAAGGAAAACATAAAATAAAAAGGTATTTTATAAAAGCAATCAATTCATCACTTTTCTTTTTGGTACATTATTTTCCCATATTCCTGGTACTTTAGAATACAAACTCTTCCTGGAAGGGGCTTTATGCTAGTATTTGTCTGCAAAGGGCCAAGAATACTGTTTTTTAAAGCTACCCTAGCTTCCTCTCTATAATCAAAAGTTGGTTAAACGTGATCCAGTCTTCTTTCCTGGTAGCTGCAGCTGAGAAATAAGGTCTCCTTCCATCCTCCTCTATTCCATCACATACAAACAGGCCAGTATGTCTGAATTTGTTACTGAGATATTACTGACTACATGGGCTACATAAAAGAATTCTTGTGCTCTCTCTTAGTGTTAATTATGTTTTTTCTTAAACTCTCCTTTGAGAATAAGTGATTTAACCCCCAAGCTACCTAGGGCCTCGTGAATTATGCTCACGCCTCACTTTTTGATTATGGTAATGCCACTGATAGCATCTGCACAATAATTAATAGCAGGTTTTGTCAATTTTCTGCTTGACAAAGTCCTCCCCGAGCCTTACCTACATCTTACCACATCACACAGGATTACATTCTTTCCTTCTCCTTTTAACCTCCTTTCACTTTTCTGTCTGTATGTGCATATCTTGAGCTTGATTTTCAATGGCGCTTACTTCCTTCATCTACAAGCAAAATAAAAAGATTTTTCAGGTCTCCAAGGTTTCTGCTCTCTTATTTTCAGTGTTTAGTAATGCCTTACCAGCAAATCCTTCCCAAAACAAAACAAGGATACCCTGAAATAGTTTGGTTTTTAGCTGTACCTTGAAACAGCCAGTGCACAATAGGTTAAACTAAGCTATTGACAATTTCAATTTACAGCTGGCAATAGTGAAATTATTAATAGAGAAAAACAGGAAATATCCACAGCAAGACCCCCATTATCTAACAAATTATTTGCTTTCAAAATATATTAAAATCATGCAGATCTTAGCAGGACTGTCTGTAGCACAACACTTACCTGCCTCCTGGCAACACAGTTATAAAAGCGAAGTGTGTCTCATTCCACTTGTGATTTTATAATGAGATGTGAGCCTACATTAAAGAGTAACATGTTTGTTTTCTGAGTGAAATTCCCCAGGTATTCCAGGATGCCAGGCAGCCTTTCGATCTGTCTGCTCTATTGTTAGCATGTTTCATAAATCTAACTCAAATGCAGCTGAATCTTTTTCCATTGCAAAGCATCAGGTTTTGAAGCTAGGCAGACATCACATGCATAAAATGCTTAATTACGTTGTGGCTTTCAAAGGCAATCTTAGTCTAAATCATTTGCTGCTCTGTGAGAGAAGGGTCACCTATGTACCATAACTACAAAGGGAAGAAGGCATTTCTGCTGTCTGTTCTGTCTCCATTTTGAGTGCAGGCTGCCTGCTGATTATTCTGCATTCACTTCTCTAAAAAGCTTATTAATGTGGTCTAGAGGGAGACTGTCAGAAATGGCAGACTGAATCAAGGGATTTTCCTTCAACATCCAAATGACATGCTGCAGCAAGAGAATTAAACAGATGACTAACCAGTGCCCTTTTGTCTGCAGATGAAGATGGGATTGCCAACTTGTAAACCAGCAACTGACATTTGGGTGGATTAAATCGTCCTGTTATTGTACTGCTAGTTTCTAATCACTGGTGCTTTCTTGATCTCAAGTGCCTCAGCTGAAAGCCTTCTCAGTTCCAAGCCTTGTTTGCTGAAACCCTCAGCAGAGCTTTTGCTGTAAACATTTATCCATGGAGAAGTACTGCTCTGACACTGACTGAGGAGAATAGTTGGCTTCTAGGTATTTAATTAAAACATTAAGCAGAAAAAGCTTTAGTGTCAACATTCACAAGTGCTTTACTATAGCTGTGGGTTGTTATAATTGAGTTTTCCTGCAAATGCTTTTTTCCCTCCCTTCCTTCTCTAAGAGATGGAATAGCTTGAGGTTCGCTTTGCCTCATGCTGTTAGTTGTGGCTTTGAGACTGTGCCCCATGCTGTCATTCTCGGGATTCTTTCAATCTGGTTGTTAGCTTTAATTTCTAAAATCAAGATTGGATGGCAACAAGGGGCTCTAATGAAAAGTGGGGAAAAAAGTAATTTGTTAAACAGCACTAAAAATTCTTATGTGCAACAGTACATAATGTGGTCAAGCTGACTGTGTTCCAATTTTGTAAACTGTCAGATGCTTTTTACCTTGTAATTAATATTAAAAGGGAGAATGCACTGTTCAGGAACCAAAGGTGCCATGACACCTATAGAAGTTCTGCTCAGGTTTCTATTTGTCACCATTCTGATGTTTGTAATTTTAAAACAACGTAGACTGCACTATCCCATGACCACTGTGATTAGAATTTGTGTTTAGAATGTAGGGGTCTCACAGAATTATTTTTTGTCAGTCAGTTCATCAAGTTAGTACTTACAAGAGTAATGCTTTATTTAAAATAAAAGAAACCTGTATCTGCCAACTTGGAACTAATAGAAAAGTACAAAGTAATGCCCTTTCACACTTTACTGAATGAGATCTGTAAAGAACATGTTTTTCTTTCCACACTCTGGGAAATCTCACTTTTACTACCTCAAATGGTCCATGCACATTACATTACATATTCAACATAATGAGTTAAATAAGAAGTAGTTGTTCCCTGAAGAAGGCAGGAAGGGAAAGAATTCATGTAACATCTTGCAGTCATGGAAAAAACTTTTCAAAGGAGAGAAAAAACTCTAAGCTGCCATTTCCAGACTGTCTCTGGTGTTCTGGACACAGAGGTACAGAAGCTGGTAGTTACCTAAATGACAGAAGATTTGTAAAGACACATTACGAGCTCTCTACATCTGTAGTTCTTCTTGACTTAAATTTTAAACCTCATTTCCCTGCTGTTGATAAACAGAATTTAAAGGAGGTACCTCTGGTTGGGTATACTTTAATATAGTCAGCTACCTGTTCACAGGCATCTTAAAAATAGCGTATTAATATAGTACATATATTCCTCCCCACTTTGCATGTCCTGCTTAGAAAGGAAATTCAGGTTTTGGCTAATACAAGGCTGTTTTGTGAAGAGGTGTTAGAGCTCTCAATTTCTCGCACCTTGGCCTTGCCTTCTCATCCGTCAGCCTGCGATGGAGAGCTGCACACAGCAGCTCAGGCATTGCAGTTGGTAACAGATCCCCCTTGCTGCTGCCAGGTGGCTTCCCCTTCTTGTTCTTGACATAGGGAGGTAAAAGGTTTGCGCTTCTTTCCAAAGTACTTACCAAATGCCCTGGAGAAGAGTATTGTTCTATTAAGCAAGGCAGAGTCGTTTCATAGACATGACGTGAATGAGTGTGACACAACTAGAGCCCAAACTCAATTCTGTTTGACCTTGATCACTTTGCCATTTCACTGCAGTTGTAGGGGTAGACAAATACAAGAAGAGCAACAACCGTGCTACTCCCTCCAAAGTCAGGAGGTTATCCCTGTCCTGCTGCACAGTCACAATATCTACCATTCAAAATCAATAGGAGTGAATAATTTTTTATTGCTACTGTATTTATGGTGGGAATAACCATATTATTTCCCCAGCCTTTAGTAGTCTGATTTGCATACGTGTGCAAACAACATTGCAGATATTTTTTTTGAACCTGTTAAATAAGCTTTTGAAGTATTATTAGGAGATGAAACAGTCACATGAAAAGCTTAAACAACAAGAGTTAATATTACTGTTTCATTCTGTAAAAAAAAGAAAACTAGATGCCAAGACTGGAATAGCTTGAGAGAAAAATCTCTGAAACCTTTGAAAAAGTTTCTTTAGAAGGTGAAAAAAAAACCTCAATAGAACAAGTTTAATTGCAAAAGGTATATTAAGTCTATTTAATTCTATTTTTCTCCTCTATCTACACACACATACAGAGTTTATGCATATGTCGTATTTTCAACAAAACATATATTCTTCTGGGTATTAAGTCACAACCTCACTTATTAAGACTGGAATAGCTGAATAAACATTTATTTCTTCCTTCCCCACTTTCCAAGAAGCATTGGATTTTTTTAATAAAAGATTTAAGAGGAAAAGAATAGAACATTTTAACTGAAGACTGCTTTTTTACTGTCTTAGTTTTGTTGTTACTGACTGCATGTTCATATACATTTTTAGTAAAAGCAAAATTATTCCACCTAAATGTTATTTATACTTGAAAATTTCTCCTCGAAAAACAGGAAGAGAAAATTACAAACAAACCTAATTCATACTATAAATTATTTTTTTCTACTACTTATTTTTTTATTTAAGCATTGAAATAATTGAGTGACAATATATCAAGCACTCTTACCATTATTTAAAAAAAAATTATAAGTTAAAAAACTTTGAGGAGGTGAATTAGTGTTTGATCAAAAGTTATGAACTTAGACACCAGTCACTAGTTTTATTAGGAAAGATACTTTAATGTGAAAGGGTATTGTTCTGATGTCATGTTCTCATAATTGCCATTAAAAGGTCCTGCCTAAACTGTGGGAAAGCTTTTAAAAATCTCTTAATGGAAATGGATCGTGTCTCTTTAAAATTTGCATTAGCAAGCTGGGAAAGTCATTAGTATACAGCTGTAACCCTAAGAGTGTAAACTTGAAAGAACTGTTTATTTTCTGCCTTGCAGCTGTGTGTAAAACCCACTGAGAGAAACTTGTTACCAATTACTGGTTTAGAGGCTTCAAGTGAAGACAGCAGGTACCAAGAGAGTAAAGCAGTCTAGCTCACAAATAACTATACAACACTGAAATTCCTTAAGAGCAGCCGTTAAAGGAAAGGAAAGGAAATATAACTGCTGAGGAGAAAAAATAATAAATGAGTTAGTTAGTAAGGAAGTAAGTAAAGCAAAGCAAAGCAAGATGTAGAGAAAAAAAATAGTTAACTGAGACAGAGAAGGAAGGTTTTGCATCATAAACTTCCAATGACAGTGATCAGATCAATAATTGCAGCACAAGAAACCAATATATTTCAAACAATGTCTGAGTTCTTGTAATATGCAATTGGAAAGTCACTTCTACACAATATCATGTACATTGAAGAATATATTGTAAAAGGAAAGGACATTTTAGAAGTGTAAGAGAAACCATTAACATGAACTGTTGCAAGCAAGAAATCTGCCTCTGACTTGGAAGAATTTTATCAATCAGTGAAAATAATTTGGTTGCATTAACTGGGAAAAAAAAATGGGCTGAATCTTCTACTAAAGCTGATCAGGAAATTTTCACAAAATCCATGACCTTGGTTAGCTGTGTGGATAGTACTCCCAGCAGCGTGAACTAAAGATCATTCATGCTAGATTCACAGATGACTCTCAGACTTCTTTCTTAATATTTTGGTCTACTTCTTCCTTTCTTCCCCACCATCTTGCTTATGGATGGCTGCCAGTTTAATGTAATCTTTGCATTCAGAGTAAGCACAAGATTGTTACTGCGCTCAGAACTGGTACCAAAGGGAACATGGTGGACATTCTCATGTTTCTTTTACATCCTTGTGTTGGCAGGATGAAGTCCATGTTTCTACAGCATTTTTCATCAGAAGAGCTCAAAGTCACAAACAAATATAAATCCTATAATACCCCGTGCTGTTTCTGCCTGGTCCAAAGTTAGAAAAGGGCAGAAGTTTAAAGATAAAGTCTAATTCAGAGAGATACTAAGGAGAATGCATGAAGAATGAGAACCAATAAAGACCTTAAGCTTCTATGTTAGGTACTAAAAGGCCCATTCTTCAGTATTGAACCTCTGAGTTCCTTAAAGCAGAATCTGTAAATGACAGTTATGTATTTTATTCTCCCTTGCATTGTATAAGAAAATTACTTGCATCAAAAGAATGATCACCGAAACCTGCACCTGGAGCAGTAAGCTTCCTAGGTGAAACAGTAAGTACATCATTCAAAAGGACAGCTGACCGTGCCTTGCCTGTAACCTGGCCGTGAAGGACAATCTTACATGTATGTCCATGGACTAAGGAAAGAATAGACCCTGGAGTCTCGTAATCCTAATTTCTTAATGCCTGTGCATCTATGCTATCAACTGGTCTGGTATATAGTGAAAAGTCTCAGAAGTGTGATCATCATGGTCAAGACAAAGGAGACAACTATTAGAGGACTGTCAGATACACTTACAGCACAGAATGGGATTAAATCAGAATCAGGTCAGACTCTTCAAAAGAGAGGAGTAATCTAGAGTATATATGTAATACCCCACACATGGGGTATTATATCAAAGCATAATGTTACAACGAGAGTTCTAGACAAGGCAAAGAGCTTCAAACCACAAGCAGTTTCCAAAATCTTGTGTGTACTGAAGTCAGCAGCTAGGTATTCTCAGTCAAAACTGGCTCAAGCAAGCAGAAAAAAACCCTCTTTTTGGCATTGGTGGGTTTGGATCAAGCCCATGAAACAATAATGTGACAGACTACAAAGCATTTGTGCTCCTACTATTACAGCACACTATTGAATGTCTGTTCTTATAGAGTCTTTCTTTGCTTTTTATAACTCGTAAGTAAAAATTGAAAGTTATTTTTATCTATAATCCATTGATAGCAAAAATTAGGCAATTACAGATTAGAAAATGAAAATTCTCATCGCATGTGCTATTTAAATATGGGTCACTGGTTACAGTATATCATAAGCACACATACACTGTCTTAACATGAGCTTGTATTAATCTGACAGAAGGATATTACACCTGATTATGCACTGTAATGATTGTGAGAGTAATTGAATTATTTCCAATTTTAAAGCAGTTTTGTTAAGATGGCTGTTGCTTACTCTAAATGTTTTTTATATGTTTTTCTTTAAAGTGACATTTGTGACTGCATTGGTTTAAAATGCACGCTAAAAGGATATTCTGTGAAAATTCCTTGTTTACTTGAGAGAGGCTGCTTAAATGTTTAATGACATTAGCTCTTTGC
This sequence comes from Ibidorhyncha struthersii, assembly GCA_013398815.1. NCBI lineage: Eukaryota > Metazoa > Chordata > Aves > Charadriiformes > Charadriidae > Ibidorhyncha > Ibidorhyncha struthersii. The sequence goes on along the minus strand of VZSZ01007854.1, from coordinate 44,915 downwards.
AAACGGTATTCATTTCCTGTATATGCAAATTTTCTTAATGTGAAACCCCCATAACAGGTAGAATGTAGAAAGTTAATGAAGCCATGTAATTACAATCACTATAGTGACTGCAGTCCCTGGAGAACAATAATGTGATAATATACATGGGTTTTGACTTTCTTTGGAAACAACAGCTTATAATTTGAAAATAGATAGTAAAATATTTTCATTATCTTCTGCTGTCTCCTAAGGCAAATAGCAGGTACAAATAGATTATGCTTTTATTAACTTCAAAAATAGGAGATAATGCAATTAGGCAACATTTAATTGTTTTCCATTTTCCACGGCTGGCACTAGACTAGGTTTAAACCCTTCTTTTGACCATAGGGTAAATCTAGGGTCAATCTGACTTCAGCCTGGAAATCTTATTTTGTTCTAACACTGGAAAGGTTCCTATTGAAGGTGACCAAGTATATGTCATTAATCACTTTAAAGTACATAACAGAGAAATCAAATACTAATTAGAAGCTTTGAATGCCATTTAAATACAGGACATGTTCTGAACTTCAAAGATTTCAATGCAATTTTTAAGTCTTTTTGCAAATTATATAAAGGTGCCTGTTTCTTTCCATTTGCGTGGACCTTTAACTTGGGCACCTCAGACAGATGATCAAGGTTTGCTAGTATCTTTGTTTATTTACTTTTCTTTTGCAACTAATTCACCTCAATGTATTATCAAGCATGCTTGTTTCATAGCATGGAAATTTGATGCTATTTGGCTATTGCAGAAGATGCACTTTTAAAGGGAGAGGATACTTTTCTCCATAACAGAGTGGAGAACTCTTCCTTAAGTGATGAAATGCTTTCTTTAACAAAACCACACAGTGTTACAATATTACTACAGGTTCCACCACAATATCCCCATTTCCCACAATGTAATTTTGTGGCAAGTAGCACAGAAGTTCTCATCCCAAATTTATGAGCTGGCATGTACCCTCTCTACTTTACTCCATGTATAGCTCGCCTGCTGTTTAAAGTGCTCTAATAAAAATATTTATTTTATTCTATCAGCAATGGGTTATCTCTTTGGGTTTTTTTTCTGACATTAACAATTTAAATAGTAGTGCCAAGCAAGCTGGGGTAAGTTGACTCAAAGCAGCTACAAATTATGTAGGTCACTATCAGGTGGGGCTCTGGTGCAGTGTGTAAGAGTCAGTAGAAGCAGTTCACCTCATATTACCAGCAGCAGTAGGAGCAACTGCAGGCTGATGTAACATGGCCAGGTCCTCTTAATGATGAGGCTACAAATATGGAGTAACAGCTAGAGCAGCCAGACATTTTCCATGAACATTAAATCTGAGAGCTGTTAAATCGCATGCTGCTCGTTGTATCTTGACTGAAAGTGGGCTGCACACCACGACATTTTCTGGGTGCAAGTTCCCCAATCCTGCACATCCAAGACCAATGGGAAGTTTGTCACTGCTCCAATCTAGCCGACAAGCCCAGGTTTCCTTCCCAAAATCAACCTTGAAAGAGACGCTTGTACATAGTCAGGTCTTTGTCCATTAATGGGGACAGGGTACGTACAGGTTATGCATCAGGAGCCTGAAAGTGTTGCTGGTTCAACAGCAATGCAAATTGGACAGATAATTTCTTGAAGCTTCTACATCAAACCCAGCCACATTAAACAAGTTGCAAGAAATCAATTGATTGAATTACATTTGCATAAAATGTTAACACAATTGTTGTGAAGTACAAATAAGCCAGTAAAACTCCCTGTCTGTTCCTGAACAATTCACACTCAGAAAAATAGCTATATTTCCTAGATAAATTAATTGTTGTGAATTTTTCATCCACCTTAATTTACCACCCACCTCATTGTAAGGATTAATTAATGTCAGCAAAGCAATTATGAAGACTAAAAGTGCTATAAGTATTTAGAAAATATACATATCTGTTCTGAATAGAATATGAATCACATCAAAATATTTCTCCTGCCATCTCAGAAATACTCTGGTTTTATATGTATTCCAGCTCTTCGTAAAGCATGGCTAGTTTTTTCCACAAGACCTGTTCTCCATATACCTTAAATGGTTAAAGCAGAGATTCCTAATGGTATTATTGTGATAGGATTTCAGTGGGATTTGGATTCCTTAACTTCTTTGGGAACTCAAGCTTAGGTTTAGGGTCATTAACAGGCACCAGACTGTCTCTGACTTTGACATGCAGATGTAGCCAGGGACTGTGAACTGAAGGAAGCAAAGACTCCAATGTGCAGAGCCAAATCACGCTTTTTTTGAGGAAGAGCTTTAGAAAGAAGCCCAAAGTTTAAAGGCAGTGCCTATATCCTATTTTTTAATCACAATTGTTGACAGCAATTTCCTTCACACTACTACTAATACTCCGAAATAAATTAATGTGGAAAATGGAATGATGCATTCTGAACAAAGGTGTGATGTGTTAAATAATTCTTTTGAGAGAACTTCCCACACTGAAGTATTTTCCAGGTGTTTTCAACATTCAGAGAGAATGTTGTGCTGCTTTGTTTGTTCTTTTGTTGAAGGGAGAGAACAAAAATAGACAAACTGTTTCTAGCAGTTAGACTGAAAACCTGAAACTGTTTATCTTAAGCTATTCAGAAAGTTGATTTTGCATAGAGATAGCTACAAATTATATTGCAGGTGTTGTTTCTAAAATGTAGGCAGTTCCATGTTTCAAAATGTTTAAAGTTGTATCTCAGAGGAAAACACATTTACCAGACACTCCACAACTTCTAACGTGATTGTGATCCAATTATATATATGACTATTCCAAAGTATACAAAACCATATCCTGCACCCAGCTGAATCCAAAATCTCCTGAAGATACCAGAGGCATTCCCATGAATTTCAGTGGGATTTGGATTTTTGTGCACTTATTTTTTGTTATCTTTCACAGATATTCATGGAAGTTACACCTCTATATCTGGAAAACCTTGGGATTCATTACTACATAGTAATATAAGTATCATGTCATTACGTTAAAATGGAAAAGCAAGGTATCTATGTTTGAATAGTTAGGAGAAAGGAGCAATTTAAAAATGTGTCATTTTAGACTTGCAGTGATACACCCATGCATCGCCACCGCAAGAGATAATACAAGTTTAGCTTGACAAATGAAAAACATTTGAATTGCATGTGAAGATAACATACATTATGCTAAACTTCTCCAACTCCCGTAGAGACATCCACAAGGAATTCACTTTGGAGAGTGGCACCAAAAAGTTAGGTAGCACCAAACTTTTATGACCTCATTTCTTGGATCTTGGTATTAATCTGAAACCTGTAAGGGAGACTCAGAATAGCAGTGTGAAAAGCAGAAAAAGAGTTAAGAGCAGTAAAGACAAAATGGTTTCTGTCTAAATGCTAAACCATCTGGGAAAATTTTCTTCCAACTCTATGGACTCTTATTGTAGCACTTAAATTTATAATTATATGATGCTGATATGTCCTATGTTAAGAATCTTACAAAAAATAAATATAAAAAAATTTAACATTCATGGCAAGGCATCTTTTGGTCAACAAAGTCAGAAAAACATGTTTTATTTCAGCAGTTTATTATTTTCAAATATAATTGTTGTCTCCATCATTACTCTCCAATTTCACACTGATATAGGATGGAATGGAAGGTGAAGTCTGTTTGCAGTGCCTTAACATAGCAGTAACACAATGGACTCTTACCTGTAAGTAATGCTGTCAGGTAGGAATGTAATCGCTGACTGCCCCAATACAGACAGTTATTAATAAATACCTTCAGCCTTTTACTATTTTTGTGGAACGGTTCCTGTTTTACATGTAGACGAAGCAAGAGAAGAATGCACAGGGAAAACTAACATGCTGTTTACTGAAAAGAGGGATAACATTTAGTGGCTTTCCACATGTTATTAGGGCTTCATTATCTGCCTTGTTAATTATTTTTTTTTTAACCAGTTTGTAACCTTTCTTTTAAGTGAGCAAAACCTGGGTAACTTCATATTGGAAAAGGATGGAGAATAATCCTGAGACTGAGTCTGTTTTAAGGAAGAGAGCATTCTTTTGTGTTAATCTGTACACATTGTATGACAAATCACATGGTAGATATTCAGATAATTTGGTAATATTCTCCTAGAACTGCGGTACAGGAAGTAAGCTCATATCTCAAGATTCTTCATTTTCTGTTAAAACAGATTGCACTAGGCTTAAATGGAGTCCAGTGGTCAGAAAAGAGTTTATTGTTACCACAAGCTCTTTCTATTATTGCCCGCTGTGTCCTTGGGCAGCTCGCTTAACCTTTTTGCTCTTCAGGCTTTTATTCTGTACATTGATCCTAGTAATTCTTCCTTCTTAGGAGAAGTCTGATGTTTTGTAACTAGTGTTTGAACAATGTTTTAAGAAGTGAGATCTGCCAGTATTAACAGAGGAACAAGTTTAATAATAATAAAAAGGGAAATGCCAGCTTTTTATGTAACAAAATAGTTCTAAAAAATTTTGACCATGTAAAGCTGTATTACCCAATAGTTTAGATTACATGTGATTGGTAATCAGAATTTTACAGTTGTGTGAGGCAGATGAAAGGATTCTAGTCACCAGATTTTTTATTTCTTAATTGCTTCTGAAAGGAATCAATTTAAGTGCTTGAAGTAAAAAACAATACTCTAGCTGACAAATAACGATTTATTTCTGGAACAGTAAATTTACACTAAGTCTCCATAAAATAGAGTATATAAAAAAAAAATATATGTGCTGTGCTGGCTCTGTTTTGTAGATTTTGATCTGTGTTTGCAATGGTCTGTGCTAATAAAATACATAAGAATGTTACAACCCTGCCTGTACAAGTACCCCTGTACATTAGATATACCCTGGTGTGAACAAATTAGGAAGAGCAAAGGATAACAAAATATACTATGCTGATAATCTGCTAGAAGATTGCATTTGTATATTAAGTCTAACATGAAACTTCAGGAATGTTTAGAGCAGCCAGTGTGAACTTTCACAGCATGATTTAATAAAATTGCGATATATGAATATACAAACTACTGGAAGACTCATTACTTTCATTAAGAATATTACAGTGAATAAATTAACCTAAAACAATAAAACCTGAGCAGCAGATATATGTAAGTCATTTACATCTTGTAGTAGACTCATTTGGTGTAAGAAAGAATGAATGTGTTATGGTAGAGGTTTCATTAGCACTTGCATTTCAATTGACTTAGAAGCACACCATAAGAATACAAAAGCAATAAATCTCATCTATAAACAAGAGTACTGTAAAAGGCTTGGATTTTTTTAAACAAAATGTTCTGTGCCATTACACTTTAATAGTCAACTTGTATTTTTAGTATGAAAAAAAGATTAAAATAAACTGTAATGGTATTGTCAACTAAATCGGTGTTCATACTTTATATGACTATATTACGTAACTCTGCATTAACCCTATGAATGTGTTGTCATATGATGAGACAAGCTGAAGACATTAGAAAGCAGATTTTACATATTCTGTTAAAGTCACAGTAAACTGTACCTCTTCTGGAGAAATTTTGTCCATGTTTGCTAGGCATTTTACACAGTCAAACTGAAATAGCCCAGGGAGTCAAATTGTTTATGAACACTGTTATTCACTGACACGTAGAGACATTTGAGCATGTTTTCATTATCATTTTGTTACTACCTGGGTAAAAAGAGTATGAGAAGTCTCTTGATCTCATTCTCTACAGGACAAGAAGACTAAAAGGATGTCCTGACACCTGACCGGTTGGCTGAACTCTTTTACACACAGTCATTTCTAGGAATAAAATTCAATATAGACTGAGCGATCAGTTTGAATGACTTATATCTTATTCTGCATCAAAGATTATTGACGAACTGGGATTACTCTGTACCTGTGACTGATGCTTATCACCTGTGATCTATTGCTCTTCCTGTGACTAAGTCTGACATCCTATGAATCACAGCAATACATGATGAACTGTTCCTAAATCAGTAATATACAAGGTACCTTACCATACGAACACAAAACCCCAAGTAGTTTCTGCAATCACATCTGTATGAATGTCTACCTGCATCTGAAAAAAAGAATTATTTCTATGACATTTTCATAAAAATGGCTGACCAGTTCAATGACTATACAAATATTTCCACTTTTTCATACTCAAAAAAGGCATGCAAAAAGCCACTGCAAGTCGAAACAGTCATTCTTTTAGCCCAAAGTCGCATTTGAAAAGGGGATAGTAACATTTAATATAGAGAAATGTTGTAAAAAAAAGGGTAAGAAGGGTATGATAGTTCCTTTGATATACCCACCCACTTTCCAGACTTCATAAGTAAGAATGTCTTTGTCATTACATGTAATAGGCCATGACTGGTCCTTATTTCCCTTTAATACATTTATTCTTTTGACATCTGAACATCCTTTGGTAAAGTATTCAAAACTTAATGAAGTATTTCATGACAAGTATTCTATCAAACACCCCTCCCTGTCATGTCTCTCTTTCGTGTTGATTTCTAATCTACTCCATCACTACTTATACTGAAATCTTTCAGTGACTCTAAATATCCAGGTTACACTTCCCTGTAACTTATCCAATCCAATTATATTGTTTTTGAGAGGGTATTGACTGAAATGGTGCATAACGTTCATGACACTAGTTGATCACACATTTGCTTCAGTATAAGGATTTCTGTTCCATTCTCTGTAATTTTCTCTATAAACTCTAATACATAATTGTCTGGTGGGAGGAACAATCCAGACACACTCTAAGATTTCTGTAGCAACAAAGAAGATAGAATCAACCATCATTCCATAATCTTCAGAACTGTTTCCTCAGGGTGATTGTTTTGCATTTATTAAAAATAGATTTCGTCTCCCAGAATGCCACTCAGACATCCATGAGATCTTCATCTTTTAAATGTTAGTGTTGCACACCTGATGTAACTGCATGATCAGCAAATTTTCATTACCCTTTTCTTTTTTCAAATCACTTCTGAATGTAGTTAATACAACATGATCCAGAACATCTCTCTTTGGGATTCCGCTAATATCATCCTTTCTCCAAAGCACATGAAAATCCCCTGTTCTATATTTTGTTTAATTTTTTCGAGCACTCTTTTTGTTCCCCATGTGGTAAAGATTCCTTGCTAAGAAACATGTTGAAAGATTCTTGAATATAAGTAAAACCAAATATTCTCCCCCTTGGAGAACAGGTCCAGACTGTCACAAGCTCCTCTAAGCCAAGCACCGAGTCAAATAATTCATTCTAGTTTTCTGTGGTGTCCTTGTCCTCCTTGAGAACTCATTTTAGATCTTGATCTGTATAGAAGTTCTACAGATTCTCTGGCAGGCTGACAGCTTTTTTCCCCCATGTTTGAAGAAGATTTAAGGAAGCTGGGTTTCAAAATATTTTTGCTTTGCCTTGTTATTTTTTACGTCTACATTTGTTATTTTTTTCTATTTTTGCTAGTCACAACTTCTGTTTTTACATCATATAATCTCGTGCACTTTTCTATAATATGTCATGGCTTTGGACCTGATATATACACATATGCACACATATATATATATACACAAACATATACACATGCAGTTTTCACTGAAAGAGAATATGTACCATGATCTTAGATGAGATTCATGCTCCCCATGTTTGTTTTATCCTTTTAGCTGGTTTCTTTTTCTAAATTATGTGACATGTTGTCACAAAATCATCTGAATTCAAGGATAAAGGGACTGAAACGGTATAAAAATCACTTCAAAGACTTGTCATATTGTCTCAGTTAAGAGTTTTGAAATGTTGAGATTTTATTTAGCGCTGTACATGATTTTGCAAGAAACTTTCTGAGAACATTAAGCAATGAAATATTTTATTGCAGAGCATCATACCTTACTTACATTTTTGTAAACTCATGCTACTGTTCCTAAGGGATTATCTTCAACTGTTTAAAACAATGTCACTCTTTTCCAAGCAAAAACTACGTAAGGTTAACCACTGTCTTTCAGGCAGTCAGTTGCCACTTTTAAGAGTAGATGAGGATAAATATAAAACTTTCTTATTAGAGAAAAGACAGACACACCAAATTTGTCATGGAGATACAGCTTTGACTTTCACTAGTCTGCTGAAAATTGTTCTAATTTATCAAAGTTACCAGGCTTTTAAAACATGTAACCTACAGAGTGAATTTGCAATTAGCAGCCTGGCAGTGCTCTACTGTTAACATACATCTATGCCTGAAAGACAGACGTATGTACAGTATATGATACGTTTTCCATGAAAAAGAGAATGGGATATATTTGTCCGTTCTGAATTAAGAAGATGAGCCTGGTTAAGAAAATTTATTTCCCTGAGTTTATTAAAAGAAGTTTTCAGAGTGTGTAGAGTCTCAGAACTAAGCATTGTCATGAAGTGGAGTCCAGCAAACTCTTCAAGATGGATATGCTACCCATGGCCAAGAACCACAATGAATTTCATACCATCCCCTGCCCTGAGACTCTGCTATGATAGATGAAATCCTTCAATTATGAACTAAATGAACTTAATGAACTTTTGTGTGTAAAGATAAATCATAAATGAGTAACCTGTGTGTGTATATATATGTGTGTTATAGATTTGATAGGTAAAAAGTAATAATGATCTGAGCATGATGCAAATGGCATGGAATAAAGGGTGGAATGTCCTGGTTTGAGGTAAAACAGAACCAATTTTCTGTTCAGTAATTTTGCTTATTAGCTAAGCCTACTCTAACTACTGAAATTAACAGCACATTGTGCAGACACTGTTCCGTCTCAAAGTGATAAGACCTATGTTTATAGTTGATGCCGAGGAATGATATGCAGAGAGGCTCTTGCTTATACTGATTGCTATAACACCCAAGGCCAACTAACTTTCTTATTTGCCCTGTTAGAGGGTCAGAAGCGGAAAAGCATAGAGGGGTCCCACCTGCAGGGAGAAGCGGACAGGACAGATGACCCAAAACTGACCAGCAGGGTATTCCATCCCATCTGCCTCGTGCTCAGTATAAAAGGTGAGTATAAAAGGGTCAGTGCTCTTTCTTCAACGACCATGTCTGAGGAGGACTCTGTCTGTTCATTTGCCTTTGATCCCGATCTGTGCATTCCTGAATCCAGATGCAGAATCCCATTCCTGTCCATCACTGAGTCCAGTCTGGGACTTTCCCCATGCCTGCCAGTGACATGATCATCATCCTGGGAGCTTGGTATGATTTTGTATATATTTCATTATTTCCTTTTTATTATTTTATTATTCATATTTCATTAAGTAGTTTAGTTTCTTCTAACCTCACAAGTCTTTCTCTCTCTTCCCCTTCTCCTTGGAGAGGGAGGTAGGGGAGAGCACCTGTCATTTCACCTTAGTGGCCAGTCCAGCCCAAACATGACAACAACAAAAGATTTTAGTCTATCTTTCACAGCCAGGCCCAAAGAACTTCTTACCATGGATGTTCACCATGGTCTCATGCATTTCCCTGTGACATTCCACACTCTAGTCCCCTTCAAAAGATCATTTTTCCAGCAATAAAACTGTCTGCTGCTCAGTGTGAGGAGAACTGGCTATACTCACACCATCCAGGGAAGATTTGTGTGCTCAGTTTAAAAGAAGGATGAAAGATCCAGTACCTTTATTAATCACAAGTGCCAGTTAATAGAAAAATCTAAGGGTTACAACAAATGTAGTCATGTATATTATTCACAGATAATGCAAACATAGTTCCTATTTCTTTCTACTTACTGTATAGGGAAATATTATTTAGCAGTCCCAGATGGTAAACGGTCAAAATCACTGGTAGCTCTCTTAAACTCACACTCTGTTATCCTGTTACATTTACTGTCCTTGGCAACACAAAATGGAGTTTGAGCACAAACATACAAGCATGTTGTCTGGAAAACCTTCAGATGTTGTCTGGAAAACCTTCAGGTTGTTTTTGTTTTTTTTTTTTTTGGAGGGGAGGTGTTAGGTGTTTTTTGGAGGGGACTGTTAGAACAGATTAGCAAGCTAGTAACATTTAGGGAGAGTTTTGGGTAGTTCTCTGTTTCACCTCACATACCAGCACACGCATTGTTATATGTCCAGATGTCCAGAATTTTGATCCCTTTCAAGCAGAGCTTAAAAAAATACATTTAAACAGATAAATTTATTGTAAAAATATTATTATCTAGGACTAAGGTTTTACAGTTCTAAAGTCTTTTAATATTTTAAGTATATACAGGCAAATCTCCATCCACTATAGTGTATAATATACACTATCGTAGTGTGAGAGAATGACAACCGCATTCCTTGTACCAATGGCTTTGAGAAGGATCTGATGGTCTGATGTCAGTCCCAGATACCACATAACCATCCAGTCATACTTTGTCAGCCCTAGTGTGTGTACTGAAAATGCTTCAATTAAAAAGAAGGTACAGAAAATAGATAACATGTTCTTGTAGCGATACAGATAATCAGTACATAAGTCATTCATCCCGAAACTAAGAACCAGCCCAGGGATAACAGAAAAAGGACATTAAACTGTGAATGTGTAAGTGCAGTCAACTCAAAAGCATTTGGCAATTTAAATTACTACATTAATGGAAAAGTCTTTTTGCTTTGTCATAGAAGATACAGGTAAGAATCCTAACCAGTGAATCCATGGATGTGAAGGATATGTATTTCACTTCATACGTCCTATCAGTCATTATATACTTATGAATGTTGTCCAGGTTTACCTCTGCTAAAAATAAAACTTGTGACACAATGAAATGAGATATCAAGCTTTCAGAAAGAGAAAAGAATCTGTAAAGCTCTAACCCAGCTTCTTGTCAGTTAATAAGATCCCTTCTAAATCCAATGAATGGGCTCATATAAAGTACAGATTGAAACAAAATGGAAGCATTTAGAAAACTTTTTTCTTTGCATTTATGATTTCTCCTCCTCATACAAAATAGAAGAGTCCACATAGTGCAATAACAGTTAAAATCCCAAAGCTCTCATTTATTTTAATTGCATGGGCAGTCTGAGAAAGGCACTTTCCAGGATGAAAATGTGGAATGATCATCTAATCTGGAACTCACCATTTGGGGTGACTCGTCAGTGTCTTACGAGTTCTGCAGTGGTGGATGGATACAGAAGACAGATCCACAGCCTAAAGAGATTCCAATTCTTCCATAGTTTGGCACTGTGACATATGAATCCCATTTATCAGCTGGTTTTTACATTTTTTAACATCATTTTACCCTGTTGTTACATTACATCATGGCACCCTTTCTGTTGACCAAGATACCTAAAGCCTATAGAGTTCTGATGGTTTAGGTTTTTTAGTAAATAAAACAACTTCTACATCTACCTTATAAATTTCTTCTCTTATGTGTTCAAGAGTTAATTTCAAAAGCTTTTGCAGGTACTATATCTAGTAGCCAGGGGTTTATGATTGTCATCAAACAATTTCATAACTAAGATGCAGGGAAGACATGCCATGAATTTTGAATCAAATAACAGAGATGAATCAAATGGTAAAAAATGTCAGCTAAAAATCTTCCAGTGTGGGAGTCTTGGTGGCTATTAGAGCTACATATGCTTTTGTCACAGTATTAGAGGGTTTTTTTATTAACAAAACAAGTAAACATATTTTATTTCAAAATTTGAGCTACATTTAACCACTGATATTTTTTTTTTTTCATTACAAGCTAAAAAGTTTGGACAAAGTTCATCAAAGAATATGTAATTTTCAAGGAGACTTGGTTTCTGCCTAAAATAAATTCATGTTCATTTACAGATTCACTATTTGTATTATGTACAATGCTGCAATTTTGACTGTTTCACTTTCCATGCTTCAATTGATTCAAAATGCAAATTAAAAGCAGCAAAAAGATTATATACTTCCAAAAAGAAATTTCGATAAATTTTGATTGAACTGCATCATTCTGGAGCTCTTATTAATGGTAAAAATTTTGCCTTGGATTTGATTTCCGTTGGCTTCTTTAGACAACAAATTTGCTTTTGCCAAAGTTTTATCTAATCTTGTCAGTAGGTTTCCTATTTATAGTGAATACTAATGCAATGTTATCTCATGAGAAAGATTACATTATAAATATTTATATACTTCTCATAGCTTAGCATAATTTTACTGACCAAAACTCATGGTAGGAAACAGACTTCTAACTCACTGATACAGAATGTCTTAAGCCAAAACCCATTGAAAGATTCCTATTAACTTCAGGGGACCCCTTTAGCAGACTCAGTACCTATATTTGACCTCCATGTCTGCTGCCAGTAAATGTGTACTAAGCATGAAAAGACATCTAAAAACCAGCCAGACACACTGTCCTGCTCAAAGGAGCATGTTTCCCTCTGTGACCAGTTCCACAGCACCCTTCTCTTTTCTAACGTGCTGTTGGGGCTAGGCAACATCAGTCCTTTGTGCCTTGTACTACTCCTCTTCCTTTTTTGTGCCTATTCCCATCGAGCAGAAGCCTTTTAAAGTGTCCAGAGCAGAGTTCTCAAGTCACTTATTTCCCAGGACTGAAGAAGGCACGCCCACTGGACAAATACTTGGTGCTTTTAGGCTTCTGGTAGGCTCTTATCTGAAGTCCAGGTGGCTTGATGGGGAGAGAATAAGAACATCAGCATGCTGTGAAATATGCTTTGACCAAGGACTCTCCTGGTGACACAGCTGCCAGTGCACCCTCATGAGCTTTCTTCCCCTGTCTGATCCTGCAACCCACACCAGCTGGTGGGAGCTGATGAGGCAGTTACCCATAAAAAGAGTCTTGCAGACAGTGCATGAAATTTAACCATCCTGCGTCGGACTGAGTTTGATACCAAGGGATATTTTGAAATTCTTTTTATTGCTTTGACTTCAGAGACTGAAAAACAAGACCTTTTGTTAAGACTCTGCTCTTTCCCTGCCTACAGAAATACTGCAAACCTTCTGCTACTGCTATAGTTTCAATGGCCTGCTGCAATTTGCCATTTGTGACAAAGTTCAATAAATAGAAAGTGTAAAGTGCATCAAAATTATATTTAAGGATTCTCTTCATCTGCAGAAGACCTGCTTATTAGCTATATTGCACATTTAGCTCCAAGGGTTCTGATTATAATCAATAACTAATCAGAAAGTAACTTACACAAATGAAGCCCTGAATAATATACAACTGAGTCATAACTTCCCCGAGTACATAAATACTAACCCTTTTATTGAAAAAATATGCAGTTAGCACTTTTTCTCTTTTTATTGTAGCATCTGTTTCAGAAACAAATTTTAAAAGAGAATTTTCAGCAGCAGCCTCTGCTTTCAAGAGCTCTGTATCTACAGTAGTGAGTCCACTTTAATCAGAAAAGTTGGATAAGTGCCTTATCAAAGGCATGGTGCAGGGGACAGCATGCAGATGGAGCTGATTGGAATGGAGGGTCCAGGGGTAGAAAGCCGTTCTTAATAGGCAAGCTCTCTGAAATGGACAAAACTAGGCAGAAATCCATCTGCAGAACATGCAAACTAACACTTGTCTCAGCTCTGAAACATAACTCAAATGCTACGGGAGAAACTGTGGTGAATAGAGTTATTTATGGATGTCCAGGGATGAAAGCTTTGCCTATAAAGAAAACCCACAGACACTCCAGTGAGGTAAGTACCAACAGTGTAATAAGATTTAATGTGATCATCAAAAGAGAAATAAAATGGAAAACTTTTTGATCACACTTGTTATAGTGAGGGCAAACTGCAGGAATGACCTTTACTGCTAATGCCAAAACACTGAGCCAAATTCACTCCTGGTGTGACAGTGCTGAATTCCAGTAAATTACACCAGGGATGACCTTGGTCCATTCTGTTTACCTATCTTAGCTATAAGCACCCAACAGTAGCCAGAGCGCATTGTGTTTGAAGCAATAACATTTAACAGTCCAGAGGTGAATTAAAAAAAAAAAAAAAACAGCCAATTTTACTGACAACTCAATTCAACTTGGGTTTAATTGAAATGGCAACAATAAACTGGAAGTAATTCCTGCTCAGGAAATGGCTTCACTGCCCACCCAAAACACAATAGCAAGAATCAAATATTTCACTACCAGAAAACAAAGCAAACCAGAACCTTTCTTATTTCTTGTGAGTATCCTGAAGGTAAAACTCTAGCACCTAACAGCTTATGAAAGCTACCTGCTTTATGTTTTTAACCCTTCCATGCACATTTTTTGTGCCATCTATTGGGTGTGTGCTAGCATTAGGTAATGCTGTTTATAAAAAGATACATGGGTGGTATTAGGATCATTTTGACAGTCCTTGGATATTCTGGGTTTCCCAGCTAGCTTGAGGAAGTGAACAACATAGAAGACTACCGTGTATGAGCAGAGGCTTAAAGTTACATGCCTGGTATGTTGCCATGCACAGACAGAAGAGTCTGCATTGCATGTGCATTGAGTCTGGCCTGCAAAGGTTCTGTTAATCCACTATATCAGAGATGCCAAGCAAATTCAGCTTACTCTGTACTACGTCTGAGACATCCAAACCTAGCTTACAGTCAGCTTCAGGTCTCCTTTTCCATCTGGAGTCATGTGAACCAAGATCTAATAAATGCCCAGAACAAAAAGCAATTAATCATTAGCCAATTAAAAAAAAAAATCAAATTCTTCAAAGTCCCGTTTTTTTTTCCCTTAAAATAGGAAAAGCATTAACCCTAAAGTCATGGGAAAATCTTCCTTTTAATTGTTTCTGCCTGTCTTTATTTCATTGTGCTTTCAAGTGGATACATCTTTTTGCTCCCAGTTCTGATCTTACAGAGCTTCTGAAAGATTTTATGTGATTATGTTTCACCTACATATAGAGCGGGAACCATTCTTTCTTCTATGAGTTTGGGGAACCATCGGGAAAGGAAACAGTGTTGGTCCCTTGAGATATTATGAAATCTTATTTGTTGTCATCAGTATGTGCTCCTTACATGGCACAGAAATCTTATTTGGGTTTTATTAATGGCCCTCATGGTAAGAGAGATGAAAAGCCGCATTAACTCACCAAGATATCAAGAAGGCATAGCAGGCTTACTTCCTGTAGTCAAAACTAATTGTAAAGTGCTGGGAGCAGTATACCTGCAGTGAGTACTCAGCCATTCTTCCCCTACATTGACCAAAAAAATCAAAGGACACCTACAAGAGGGAGTGGAGAAACAGGCTGTAGTACACCAAAGTGCTTTACAGAGTTATTCCCAGGCTGAGTTGTTTCACCAAAGACAGATGATTGATTGCTTCAATAATAGCAGTGTATGACACTTGGGGCAGTGCCAAATTAAAAACAAAATAGCTACAGTCATGGATAGAGCTGATCAGAATATTACATTTTCACTCCAGAAAAAGTTCCAAAACTTAGTTTCAAGGTTTTATGTTCAAAGTAAACAAATCTTTTTTTAATATTCAGAGAAATTAGTTCTGCTTTATTTTTTCCTCAAAACAAAAATCCTTGGCCATTGAATAGGCCATGGTCTCTGGCTCCCCATGAGAAGTTAAAATACTCTCCCAGTGTTGTGGAAATCCTCCCCTGACCAGACCTAGCAGCAGCTCACAGTACCTTCACTCAGAAAGACCTATGAAGCCCTCGATATTAGGACAAAGTGCTGGGCAGCAACTCAAACCATAGCTCTCTGCGTCTCAGTGACTACAGAGCAGAAGGCAGGGGGCCTAGGAGGCCCAACTGTTCCAGCCTCAAAATGTCCAAACTTTCAAATCATTCCTTCAGCAGGTTTCAGGTTCTTGTTCTGTAGGCACTGACACCAAAGGCAGTCCACAGAGTAAGGCCACTCCAGCCCTGCATGCTGGATGCCACAGGAACCAGGGAAATCATGGAAAAAAACATGCAGGATACCGCAAAGATTGGCCTATGACTTACTGAGAGTTCACTGAAAGGTTTCCATAAAGTACTTTGGCTTCATTAAATATAAACCTTTTTACTCCAGAAACAGACCTATTTTAACATTTCATTAGAAAAAAATCGAGTAAACATATTGAGTAAGCATAATAAGTATATTATTAATGACAAAGGAATGCATTAATCAGAAATCTATCTTGATCCAATTTGTTTACAAGAAACCCCAAATGGGATCATTTTTTTAGCAAATTTCAAGTCTGGTAGAGTTCTTCACACTTATGCTACTGGAGCCTTAGGTGCCAATATCTTCTGCAGGCAGCCTTTTCCTCATCTAAGAAACACTTCAGAGTAAAATATGAGTTCTGTATTTATCTTACCCTTGTTATACTATTATAAAGAAATTATCATTCTTGAAGGATTAATAAAGAAATAGTATCTCTGGAATTTCTACAATCAGAAGAAAGGGAGTCTGAGCTCCTAAACACCTTAAGTTTATATTTTGTGCTTCAGAGTTTATTTTTGGCTGACTAATTCAGTGTTCTGTTTTTGATCCATGGCCCACCAGTTGCAGTCTGTGATCCCACTTCTTGCACATTGTGATGTGAAGTCTTTTCACCCACTGAAAGACGCACACATCAAAAGAATCCTTAAGAAAAAACACATATGAGTAACTGTGTCAGGCAGGTGTCTGTAACGGGACAGAATGGAAAACTGATATTTCTGAAAGTTATTTCCTGAATACTGAGTTTACTGAGACGTAAAACACAGAGGCCTGGGAAAGGACAATAGAAATTCTGCTCTTTGTTGTTTATCTCAAGTTTCACCAAGACATGTCTATGAAAAAAATCATTAGTTTATTAGACTTTCTAGTGAGTATATAACAAAGATGCATTAGAGTTCATTATAAGAGCAATTTCTGTGATAAAGGCAATAAAACCAATAAAGCACCAATAAACCAGGTCAAAACTACTTATAAATGTGGTTTTAATTGTCCCATTGTTAACTGCTTCACACTAATCTCATTGGTAATGATATTATTCCATAAATCCATATTCTCTGCCACTTCTCTTTTTTGTCAAATACCCTAGTTGTCGTCCCACAACAGGAGATGTCTATTGGAAGCTGGAGTCACCTTTGGCCTTCACAGATTCCAGGCTGAGATTATCTAACACTGGTACAAAAATCTCTGAAATGTGGAAAACTGAAAATGTAGTGACAGAGTCAAGTTAACTGAATGCTATAAAATAAATGCAGCAGGGCTACTCTGTTGTATATTTCCTATTTAATTCTGCAGACCCATCCAATATGATATTAAAAGAAGTTATCAACAAATGTTAACGTGCTGGCAAAGATTAACACAGAATCCAGGAATCATGTAGGAGGCCATAAGGCTTTCTTCATACTCTATTACCAGCATAGTTTCTGAAACATTTCTAACCATTATTTGAATTAATGCTTCTCTTTTCTTGAAAAACACATGATTAATATTTATATCTGAATTTCTCAGTGGGGCAATTTCAGGCAATTGCCTGGGAATGGAAAGTTACACATAAAAGTAAAGAGATCTCCCATAAAAGGAAATATAGTACAGGATGGCTCTGTGAAGGTATTCTCACATAAAGGACTAAGAATATCCTGTCCACTTTTGTGAATTGGTAAAGGAGGAAAAGTCACCTTCGGAAGAGTGATTAGCACAGAATTAGAGAGACACAGGATAAGAAAATAGAAAGGATGTTAAACAATTACTTAAGCACAGCCTGTACAAATGAAATCAATGAACATTTGCCTACATCAGAAATTAGATTTACCAGGACAAAAGAGAAGAAATTAGAAAGTATCTTGATAAGAGAGTTAATGATTATTAAAAGGTTTGAAACTTGCACAATGCTAACACTCGAAGATCAGAGGGTATACATTCAAGTCCAAGATCACTAAAAAGAGTTAGAAAACAAATTAGAGTAATTTAGTGGATATTTTTATGAGTTTATTAAGCCCAAGAGAAAACATTAAAGTCTGGAACATGGCCAACATCGCTACTTACAGAAGAGCAGCAATACACTAGGAATTTTCACGTGCCTTAGCTCTAGCCAAATTTGTTGTAACAGATCACACAAAACAACTTTAGTTTATGTAATTTCATCTCATATGAAATTCTAAGCATTCAGTATGGCTAGAAACAGGAGAATGAACCTTCCTCAGGGAGGCACTCCTTGCTGATACGCATCAAATCTTTCTTACTTCTAGCAGGTCAGGCTCAGTTTTCACTGGTGTCCATGTATTCTTCAAGGAAGGGCTTGGGAAGAGCTGTTAGGGAGAAAATGACCGCTGCTGACTCTCATTGAACTAAAACTGGTCCTGGTGTTGATGTAAATTAGCCAGCTGATCTAACATTACTTACGTTATTACATCAGTAGTAATTAGTAACCAAGGAATTAGATTCTGGTGTGTATAGCAGTATAAGAAACACAGAACTGCACACATGCATATGTACCATTTGCCACACTCCTGCCGCCTTCACATCTGTGGCATGGCTTGGGTGAAGACAGAGAAAGCAGAGCAGGACACTGTCTTGTGGGATCCTTACATTAAAGGGAATATACCTGTACAGGAACAATTCTTAACCTCTCATTTACTAGTAGAATCTGTTCCTTTCAAACTACCTGATATCATCTGGTCCACAGATATTTGAAGTTCATCAACATGAGAGTTTTCACAAGGGCAGATCCAAATTGTAAGATGTTTAACACTAACACTGGTATTTGCTTTTGCTCATTTCTTTATCCAAATTTTCAGAATAAAGCTTGTGTGGGTCTGCAAACAACTTGTCCTATCAATGACCAAGAGCTAGTCAGTGACATTTTCAGCATGTCTACATTGCAAACTACAGAAATATGAACTAGATTTTCATAGGCTTACTCAGACATGCAGGAACAGAGTAGCTGCAACAGCACAGAGTTCACTTGAAGTGAAGCGTAATATACTGAAAACTGCCTGAGAAAAAGCATAATGTAGCGTCTGTGGTGCTCCCTGCTACCATGACTAGACAGCTCCCAGCGCTACGTTAATTAACTTAAAAATGGCTCACTAGAGGTATCTCTGTACTGTATTTTTCAGGAGCAACATACCAGTAAGCAATATGCAAAACACTATGCTGAATAAAAACGGACATACAAAGTCACTTGAGATAGTCTGGTACTTATGCTAAATGAGCATCCCAAAAAAGGAAAAATCATACATCTTTCCTGATGTGAATTCTAATTAGACATTACAGCAAGTTGAAGAAAAGACTGTAAGTAAAACCTTGCCACGTTAAAAATTCATGTGTATGCCATAAGATTAATTTGATATAAGCTTTGCAACTATACATAGAAAGAAACACACCATTTGTCCTATACATTCCACTTTCTTCATGAAAAGCCTGGATTGTGAAAGTCAAGAGAATTCTGCAGACAAATTTTCTATAGCAATGTTTGTTATATATGTAGATGTTTTGTCCTAGCAAAATACAGAGTCTATTACCACAGATTAGAAACAGAAGCCAGGAATGATACAAAATGCGCTAGAAACCTACGGAAGACTGACTCTACAATTGATGCAACAGAGTAGAGATCAAAACTGAAAGCCATTTTCTACTCCAATGCCCAAAATACAAAAAACAGAAGATACTTCCTCAAAATATCAGAAGTAATAAGAGCTCTCATACGAAGAAGAAAACAGGTGTAGGAGAATTAAGCTTAGTTTTAGGAAAATTACAGATGACAGAAAAAGAAATGAAATGCACTGCAAGTATCTCTGGGTTTGGAAATAAATGGTAATTCTAAATATATGTGCCAAAAAGTAGTACACATTTTCTTGAAATTCAACTTATTCAGATGTTGATTTGTTTGCTTGTTTGCTGATTGTTTTGTTTAGCCATGTCAAGTATCCAGACATGGAAGCATAATGAATTATAATAATGGTGATGAGACTGCAAATAAGTTACCTTAAATAAATTAAATATGAATCTTTAATTAAAGAAAAATATCTGAGCATGTGTAACATTAATGCTTTCTATATCTACACATGTACTTGAGCAATTTCCTGAGAACTACTTTTCTTCAGTAGACTTTGATACCATGAATCAGTTTTGCCTTTGTGATTCATCATGAGTGATTATTCACTGAAGTTTGCATCTTCTTAATATTTGTTCCTGAATTTTGCTGCTAAATTTGACATATGTATAGTATTGCAGGAAATAATTTTAGAAAGCTTTATTTACAAATAATTGATATCTACTATAGAAAGACGTCTATTCTGTCAAGGTGAGATTATAATATTAATATTATATTTCATTTTTGATTATAAAATACACCTTATGGAACTCATTTTGTAAAAAATATTTGGTTGGGCACCTAGATTAAGTAGACAAGAACGTATCTTATTCTCTACATGTATTGTCACTGAACTATTTGATGCAAACAGAATGTAATTTAACATATTCTGGCATATATGTACACACAGGAAATTAAATATGAAGTCCCTAATGATTTGAAAAAGATGGTATTAATTGGAAGAATGGATAAGAAACCATGTAGAAGGGTCTAGAGGAACAAAGCTAGGTTATTTTTTATCTTGTGTAAGGTCTAGTATAGTTGATTGTTCAAGATAGTCTGCCCATAAAGAAGAACAATAGCTAATGAGGATGGATGTATCACCTAAGCATATCAGAAATGGCTGCAGTAAGAAAAGAATTGCAATACATGTGGAGGGCTCTTTTTTGTTCAGCTCTCTCTTATATGAATGGCTTTGAAAATGGAGGAAAGTGCTGTGTGTCTACATTCTACATTTGCTAAAATGACATTACAGAAACAAATGATAATCAGATTTAAATACTTAGATTTTATATCTTCTTTGTTTTCCAAAGGAAATATTTCAAATGGCATTCCCTTAATACTGACAGAAAATAAATCCTTTAGAAGAGAGTGAATTAGGTTTAGTTATAATAAAGATGACCTAACAAAGATAAGAGAACTAGGGATAGAGATTTACTTACAAAGAGATTTAGGCAGTGGTATTAGCAACACTGATGGTCAAAGGTACATGTCGTTAAGAGTAAGAGATGGGAAAAAGTAATCCATATAAGAAAATAATGTCTTTTTGTCCTTTGGAGAAAGCAAAATATACAGTTTCAATACAGACAGAGTTTTCTCAGTGTTGTTTTTATGCACTCAACAACATAAAAGAACAGACAACTTGGTACTTGTTACAGGTGTTTAGTTTGATATTCGCTAAAAATAAACATCCTGAACAGGCTTGTATTTTTATCTGGGAACAGCAAATTTGAAAAGGAGTGGGAGGCTAACTATTTCAAAGTGTTTCAGGACAGTAGATGGAGTCTTATCAGTCAGAGAATTTTTTTGTTTGCTTTAACGATGTAAAGAAACCTTCCTGTTATAAAGAATCGAAGAATAAATATAGGAATTAAGAGTTATATAGCTTGCTATACTCAAATAACAGGAAATAAGAGCTATATAGATTGCTATACTCAAACACTAGAAGAATATGATTTTGTAAAAGCAGCTTAGAATCTGAAAAGTATTTCTCTCCTGGAAATATGCAGTCAAACTGCTAGTCTGTAATTCATTTCTGGGGAGAATACGATGGCATTCTTCCTTGGACAAAGGCACCTGCTGCAGCTGAGCGCTGCACATGACAAACAAATGAACAGGGGTTGGTGGACTACAGCACACATGCCAGCTCAGCTGTTCATGCTGTCCTGCACAGAGCGTGAAGGAAAGCTTTTTTAATATATTGTTGGTTTTTCATCACCCACTCAGTGGTGAGGTTGTGCATCTACTTACTGCTGAACCTAGGCCAAAGGTTCAAACAGTCTGTACCAAGGCCAAGGGCACAGGACGGAAGCATGAAACTTAGTGCATGAGAATGTCACCCAAACAATAGTGTGGCACTCAGGGTAACTTTTAAAGGATTCAGGGGAGCAATCCAGTTCACAGGTAACTGATAGTCCTGATTTTTACCTACATGGTTCTTTTTTTGTCAGTGACCTTCAAAACTGGGAAAGACAATATTGTGATAGATTTAGTGTTAATATAGGCTATGCTAGATGAACAGGTAACTTTTCAGATTAAACCATGGTAAGGATTTTTTGTCAAAAAGCTTCCCTCATATTGCTGTCTATTTGCAGATAAAAGACTTTAAAAGACTGCAAATAATTCAAAGTTTTAGGATGTTCTTGGTAAACTATCATGGACAAACAGGTTCTTTCTACATTCTAGTTCAGCATGTAGCATAAACACTCAAGCATTTTCCATTTGAGCCATGTGTCCCAACCTCTGCATTGCTGGATGCTAAACATGCTCAATAGACTTTGTCATTGCTAGTTAGTTCATTCAAAAGCAGGTATAGTTGTGATCAGTTCTCCTTCTCTAAAGGTTGAAGCTCACATCTACAAATGAGATCAAAACTGGAACAAACCCCATTGAAAATATAAAGACATATCATGCTTGCTGTTATCAGACTGGAAGACCACCAATCTAGCTTTTGTCTATGTACTTCTCAGTGTAAAGAGGTTAAACAACTCTCCTACAGTCCACAAGTAAGTTCTAAATCACTCTTTAGCAGTTACTGATTGCCTTGTGTCATTATAAATACAACATACTCTAAACAATTATAGCAACGGTTTCTAGGGCACAACCCAACTCATTCTTTCCTTTACTCTTTAAATCTGGTGCTTTTCTGTAATTAAATGAGCAGCTTAATTAGACTGGAAGTCCATAACCATCAGCAGAATACCTCGAATACCTTAGAATGGCAGACATGACTGATCCATGCAATCGCTTAATAGCTTATGAAGCTGCACTTACCCGTGGGTCAACACTCACCTGTGTCCTCAGTTACTGTTTGTAAGTTTCTGCAGCATTTTCACTGCTAAAAGCTTCCATTACAAAGTTAGCTTTACATAAGAATATCATCTGCAGCAAATTCTGTTTAGCCACAGGCAGTGTTTAAGCGAAGCCTGATATAACCAACACTGTCAATACCAGTGTTAAGAGCAACATAAATGAATTAGGTGTAAACTTTCAACTAGAAATATCCTTCTAGGCTAAAGCCTTAAAGTTCAGCTATTCTAAGGGTTGGTATTCTCTACTTCTTCTACCCTTGTATCTAAACAATATTATTAATATAAAAAATGTTCTTGATATTGGAAATTACAAATATGTTTAATACTCTTGATTAAAACAGTGACAAAATTAATGTGACAGTGAAGGGAGTAATACAACTTTACAAACTGTAAAGGTAATCAGTGATTAAAAAAATGCAAACTTTCAGTTCCTGAATTTTGTCATTCAACACTGTCAAAAAAGCTATGAGAATTTACACTGGTTCAGTCTATGACCCACATAAATCATTTTGCATTCAGAATACTATTAGTGCTGACACAATGTATTTACTATAAAAACTGTACTTGTTCATGAAAACTTATTTTAGTGCATAACAAAAATAGAATGGATGGCTCAAATGCACAACTACTTATATTCCAGAGATTTAAATCTGGAGTTTCATGACAAAGCTATTCCAGTAAACTTATCTACTGCTTTCGTGTACCTATCCTAAATACATCAGTGTATTTTTACTTGAAAGAATTTTCAAGGAACAAGAACAGATCAGCATCTTTACTAAAGGCCAAAGTATACGTAATCCTTGTGGGAAAATCAGAGGTACAAGAAAAGCGCCTATTTCCACCCATGCTTTATGACGGATTACTGTTCTCATCGTCTGTTATGTGCTGACTTTACATTGTTTGTTTACCAGTGATAGAGAACATAGTGAACACAGTTCTTCCATTCTTAAAACAAATTAAGGCACTGGCATTAGACTGCATGTACCCAAATGGAGTGATTCCCTAATCTTGTAGTGTTCAGAGGGGCCATACCTTTTGTACTTCGAAATTTTGTGCCATGCTTAAGCATCAGAGCGACAGACTAAAATTAATAGTTAATCTTACTCATATTTATTTTTGTTACCATTACTTTTAGTGTAAGACCTTCCTTCAAGGCCCTTGTATTTGCAATTAATTCCTGATACCATCACATGTTCAAGATTACTGTATGTACATTTAATACTTTAAAATAACATACAACACAAGCTGTTGGTATTTTAAGAGATGCCTTCATGAAAATATCTGCATAAAAAATAAAAGCTGAAAAGTCTTACTCTGTTTAAACTCAAGATTTTTTTAGTTGTCTATCACTTTTCTCGATTCCTTTATCCTTGTCCAACTTTTCTTCCTTCAAACTTGATCAATACTTTTCTCAACAACTATTTCCCCTCCTAAATAAACCTTCTTTACAACATGTACTTCAGTTTTTCATGAGGGTAAAAAGATGAGAGACTGAAGTTTGCCAAGGATCAAAGCCTGGTATATTGGCAATCATAAGAATTTTCCACATATGATGCAGTGACTGGCTGTCTCTGCTTCTTTCACCATTGAACTAATTTCCTTCTTTCCATTCTAATTCAATGCTTGTCTGGATCTGGCTGGAAACAACCCTGAAACAACTTTTCTTGTTGTGTCTTTGTCAAAACTCTATCACACCAGCAGCATTGGCCTGGAGAACAAAATACCTATTCTTAAACCCCAAGGTATCTGATGAAAAAAGATGGCCCAGAACACATCACCCTTGGCTCTAAGGAAGCCACAGGAATCATGAACCTCAGAATTAGTCTGGATTATGGAATATTTTGAGTCTACTCCTTCAAGTGATCATAATGAGAGAAAGGAAGAAAGTAAGGGAGAAAAAAACTGGGGACATCAATTTGCATAAATTACAATACATAAGACACATATACATCCTTCTCTTTTTTTCTGTTAAGATTCTGTTACTATTGTGTTTTGGACAAAGACCATTCATTCTATGTATTCTTTAAAGTGCTTAGCACAATGAAGCTTCATCACTTTTTGGTCCAGGCCATCACTGCTATAAACAGAATTAATGAAAACAATAAACGAATATTGCTCAAGGACTTCAAATATGTTTTTTTTTCCTTTGGGTTCAGTCTCACAAGTCCATTCTTTATGGCCATTATCTGCAAGTAATTCTTCTCACAAAGGAAAGGCCTATGGTTGAAAATTATTCAGATGCCAATTGTGAAAAATTAATTCATAGCCTATAATTATGATGATAATGACACCATCGGTAATCATAAATCATCATTATGAATGCATGATCACTGATTATTGTAGCACTGGGCCTTTGCTTAGTACCCAGAAATATTTTAGGAGCTACATGGCAAACTGAAAACATTGGCAAAGTAAACTTTACTGCAATGAAGCCGTTAATTTCCAATGTAATGCTTATTAAAATATTATGGTTCCTTGTTTATCTATTTTCTTATTAAAGTATAGTCAAACAGGCTGCTTGCAAATAATTTGCTCTAAATTATTCAAATGTGATAACATCATACATTCTAAGATGGAACTAATTACAAGAATGGACTGGAGTCTTCTATAATCTGGAATATTGTTTTTTAATCTAATTCTGCTTCTGAGATAATTACTCAGAATCAATCACTGTCAGGATTATAGCAATAATCAGATTGAAGTTAGAAGCTGTTGATAATATCTCAGAGCCCAATTTCTCCCCATGATAAGAAGATCAAATCAATTCAGCAACTGAGAATTACATTAGGATTATTCTAAATATAGTTTGTATGCATCATTTTACATTTTTTGATCCTGGGTTTATATTCATTTTATTTGAAATAAACATGTCCATGCCAAACTTTAGACAGTATTTTAAAAATAAATCCAACAACTCTCCATTTATCTGAACAGTGGCTTTCATTGCAAGAACTATAGCTTTCTTTCTGTTTCCAGTATTGACTTATGATTCAAAAAAAAGACAACAAAATGGGTCCTGAATATTTGTTTTGTGTCCTCAAAGAAGAACAGTAAGAAAGAAATTTCTCTGTTAAACTAGTTTGCGAAGTATGTCCGTATATTGATAGTCCACTGTTACTAAAGCTATAACACCTATGTATTTAATTATTTTCATTAAAAAATTGCAATTACTATTCTGTCTTAAAACGATATAAAAATATTCTATTTGGCTTTGAATATACACAAGAGGAAGATTTGGACTGTATTTTCCAATGAGAATAAAAATTTAAGTATATAGTTAGAAACACTACAAGCTTTTCAGGAGAAAAATAATTAAACTTAGTAAATAGGATTGTATTAATGACATCACCTTACTGAAATCAAGCTGCAAAATCAGTTTCACTTTTTTTTCTCTACTTTATTGGTAATTACTTACACTTTTTTACTGCATTGAGAAGTTATTTCTTCAGACTCTTTATGTATACTTTCAATGATTTTGTATCTTCCATTGCCCTATTCTTAGACAAGCAATGAGTTAGAAACTCACTGCTGCATTATATATGGTCTTAAAAAGTCAAAGATACATGGCCAATTGCAAATCTTCCTGAATATTGCTGATTTATTTTTTTGACCGAGGACATTATTATTGGCAATTTTGCTGACCTTTACCATTTTACTATATGTTGTCTCCTCAGCAGAAGTAGTATGATGTTTTCTTTCCACATAGGAAAGAGGAGATAAAAAAGGGCTGGGAAGGAAAAGGGAAAACAAAAAAAAAACACATAGATGTTCCAAGAAGGACAACAGAAATAAAATAAGTAGTAACCGAGAAGCAGCTGATACACATGAGACAGAAAGATAAATTCTAGTAAAATACAAAAAGATATCTATCATCTGTTAAGTTTATAAGCACAAAAGATAGCCTGTGTTGTGCCAATATTCACAACCTTCTACACAGTTGCTAGTAAGGTGTGGTAGCCCCATTATGCACTTTAAAATCTTGTCAGCCATATGTCTCCCTTTTATGAATTTAAACACTTGGAAATCCTGTCTAATTTCTTAATATATTTCTGCAAATTTTATCTTCAAGAAGTCATGGAGAACTGCAAAATAATTTGGACCATATGCCAGCCCTACTTTCTATAAAATCCTGCTGACTCATTTCCATCCACACAGTATATTCTAAATCTGATTTTCAACATTTTTATATAAATCATTTTTATCAACTTAATTAAAATATATATTAAAATCTCTTACTCAAAAGAAAGCATCCTATTTCTTTCAAACAAAATATTTGATTACACCCAAAATGACCCTTTCCTTTTTTATTGTGCAGAAAAAATGTTGCACACTTGACAGTACCTACAATTCAATTCCCCCAGACACACCATCAAAAAATATATATAAAGTTATATGTAAATGAATATATAAATATTGCTATTGCTATTATTATTAGCCTGTCTTTAATTTATATATAGTAAGATTCTGGAGTAGTACTCATATCACTGTATGCCATTCTTACACTGCTAAGGAACAGTGGAAATAAATTACATTACATTCACCTCATTTTGATGCTATGTTATATGGGCAAAGACACGTAAAGGGAGAAATAGGGCTTCAATATAAAGAGATTTGGACTTTTAATATCTACCTAGTTATAAACCCTAGACCTATTTGAAAGTCTGAGACGATGGAAAGTGAGATGATAGAATAACTTAGACAAAAGTTGTTAGACTTTAAGTTTTCTAGCTTGTCTTCTGGCATTCATTAATTATTAGATCATATCACATTTATGAGAGAAATTTCATATCCCATATAAAACCATTACACATCTTTTCTCAAGGCAAGTAGACTTTCACAGACAGAAGGCTGAATGAATACACAAAAGGCAGATAAATTCTTAAGGTTCTTTTAGAAAGTATGTTTCCAAAAATGGCAAATGTAAAACCTCCAGAACTAAGAGGGAAAATAATTGTGAGGCTGAAGGCCAGTAGTTATGTTATGGAAAATACACAAACCCCCTGGGAGGAAGTGTCTTCGACTTCGTAATTTATTTGATGGCTAGAGTAAGCCATACTCAAAAAAAATTCCCCACTGAAATCAATAAAAGTTTTGTTGTAGACCTCATGAAACCAACAAGAAGCTTTGTTGTCTTTCCTGTCTTTTTTTCAAGATTGGAAGTACTTGTTTTTCTCCTCCATTTTGTACATAAACAGGGATTACTGGTAAAAGTTCCCTAATACACACAGCTTACTTCTCAGGCAGGCTATAACCAGGACTTTTCCTCTGGGCCCCAGTGTTACATCACTCGGGCTGGCATGAGCCACACTCAGCAAGGACACAACTAGAACCACGAGACTGAGGCACTTGTCCTGCTGCATCATGGCAGAAGTGATTCTAAAGTTCCACAGCTATGGCAGCTATTCAAACAATTATTCCAAAAATATTTGTGCTTTTTTTTTTTTTTCAGTAAAAGGTCATGTTGTGATCTTCTGGACCCAGAAATCAGACTTCAGGAAAATTACTTGTATGTATGAATTATTCGGGTGGGAGTTTAATGTCTCCAAAATTATGCAAATTACACAAAAATCAACAAGACACAACGCACATGAGTGGTTACTAACACTGAGGTAGCAAGGGAAAGAGAAATATGTTCCTTTCACCCTGCAGTACTGACACCCTGTTATGCTACTGTACCCCCTCAAGGTGTAGGCCATCTGAAGTCACTGGTACGCTGCAAGTTTTTGATGGCACCATAACAATGAATTGTGATACCTACTTTCACATGCTTTTTGCTTTGTGTAAACTGATGCCTTAACTCATCGCCGTGTCATCTCGATTTGCCTACCTTCCCCCCTTAAGAGCACCAGGGAGTCTTCAGCAGGTCATACGCAGCCTCGTTGTGTGTCTGCATCTGTCATGGCTGCATACAAGGGTCTAAGCCCTGACCCAGCCAGCCTTTATCTCCTGGAGTGGAACTAACTTCCCTGAAAAATACAAGTCCCTAGGAAGCTGGGAATCACGTCCAGATGAGTGCAGTCTGCCTGAGTCTGTTACATAGCAGCACGCTATCAGAAGGCTCTATGTGCTTTCTTATACTCCCTCCTTACTGGCCTCTTACAAAACAGAAAATTGAAGGAGGGCAAAGAACGATCAGAGTGTGGTTTAACCCTGTTTTCTGTCCTGGAAGGTTCACTGAAGCACATCTGGGGAGGCAGAAAGGCAACAGTACAGCTTGGCTTAGTGGGTCTAATTGACTGCTCCAGGGAGTAAGGTTGAAACAGTAAGACAAAAGTTATTAAATTTCCACACACAAACTTTGAGTGTCATTATCTTGTGCCTTCATTCTCAGAAAATCACCATTGCTACTGAGCAAAACCAGAAATTCGTCATACATTTAAAGCAACAGCATCCAAAATGCCAGTTTCCAAGTTAAAAGATGTTTCTGTGTTCTTTTTTTAAATGTGGTACTCCAGCCATTTTTTATATCTCAGATGACACTGGAGAGGTTTTATATCAGTTCAAGTGTAATAAACAACTCTCTGATGACACTGTAGGTTTGAAATACAACTTTACCCTATTAAGCCAGAGTGAAGTTGGAGCTATATCCAAACTAGGAGCATTTTGAATATAACAAGATGAGATATATCAAATATGTATACAGATATATATTCTGAGAATTTACCAAGTAGATATTAATGAGGCATACATTCCTCTTCTCCTTGCCTTTAAAAACGTTATGTATGCCCTCAGAATTACAGTAAACACTGTAGTTATCTAACTATGATGACTATTGCCCCACAAATCATAGCCCAGGGCCCAGTTTCTGCAGTGGGTAGCACTTAATCAGGCAGCTGCTTTTGCTGACATCACATGTTGCCCATAATGTGTGGGGTTACACATGGCTAAGTCCAAATTACAAAGACAGGAGGGAAAGATCTGGCTCCACAGTCACTGTTCCCTTAGAGCATTCATTTACTACTTCAGTAGCAGAGCAGGTCAAACAGAATTTCTCATAAAAAATTTGGTCTAATTGTCTCCCCAAATTAGGATTAAAAAAAAAAAAAAAAAAAGACAAATTTCTCCTCCTACAGATACTCCAAAATACGTTGACTTCAAATAAATGCTGCCTCGGTAAGGCTCCAAAATCATCTTCAAGTTCACCTTTTCATTTTCTGCTGTACCATAGCTGATATTGGAAAAGAATTCACAGTAGAAGTCTTATGTAACAAACCAATTTAATTGCTCCGGCCACATAAAACCAAAACATTTTAATTATTTTCTGGAAAAAAGGGCAATGAAATGATGCAGAGGTGTTGATTTTACTGAATACATGACCCTTTTCCCAATGTAAAATTGTTCCAGTAGAGGACGTTAAAAAACAATTAGAGGAAGTTAAAAAACAATTCCCTGGAAACAAAACTACTACTAGTTGTGTAGCTATTCCCAATCCAGAGTGAGGGTTGTATTTCAAATCATGGTGATATGGTCATAATTTATTGCAGGTTAAAATGGGAATAATTCCTCAGAACTGACGATTTTAAAATGCGTAAGTGGGCAGCTCTGCCATTTATACATATTTGTGTTCACTTTTCTGTACAAATAACAATAAACACAGATAACTCTCAGAACACTGGGAGCACTGGATGGCT
Source organism: Ibidorhyncha struthersii (assembly GCA_013398815.1). NCBI lineage: Eukaryota > Metazoa > Chordata > Aves > Charadriiformes > Charadriidae > Ibidorhyncha > Ibidorhyncha struthersii. The sequence goes on along the minus strand of VZSZ01007854.1, from coordinate 14,553 downwards.
GGAGTGCATAAAAGAACAGGTCAACACTGCCCATGCAGCACAGTGCCTGAGGCGATGCACCACTGAGACAACACTGAGAAGAACCAATAAGTTTACACAGCCAAGATGTGTTTTCACACTCTCACATCTCAGAGAAAAAACTCCTTTGAGACAATTATGAACTTGAGCACAGGATAGCTGCTTGTGGGCCCAGGCTGGCTGGCAGGTTGCTTCCCAAGAAAGGGTGTCTCTGCTCTTCACTCATCGGAATTCTTTTTCTGAGGTCTGCATGGTCATGGTGTAGATACATCCTCTGCCAATTAGATTTTCTTTGATTTTGGATACCTGAGTGGTTGCTACCCAGGAATTCAAAAGCCAGTCAGACTTGGCAATCTGCACATCTGTGATTGACACTTTCTTACTTTAATCTTCTCCATGTAGGAATGAAACCAACTTTTAAAAGACACAGTAGGCTCTGAGTGCAGTAGACCATCTGTGTAAGCCACGAGAGCTGCCAACAACAGAGTACCCCTCCTGTGCTCTGCTTTTTAAATAGGCTCCTTGGGGAATAGCAGCTGAGATTCACAGTGTCTCAAAGCAATCTAAGAATCAAGGAAATGTGATGCCCAATGGTGTGATGGCAAATCCCTCAGGCTTTGGTGTTAGGAAGGGTGGAGATGATGATGATGGTGACAGAACACTAATGAGGACAATGATGCTGTAGGCTGGGTAAGTTACCTAGAATTCCTTAATTAGAGATGTCCAAAGCATATAACTAGCTTGTCTTGTCTAATTTACTTTCTGATAGTTCATGTGTGGATATTGACTTTATCCTTCTAAGACTTTTCGTCCTTAACCTTACTTAGACTCTTGAAAATCCATGTTAGCTCTAATCTTAGCTGGAAATTATTTCATGTCCGTGTTTTGTACCACTTTGGCCTTTCCTTCTCACAACAAAAATCTACATAACATTTGCAGGCTAAACTAAACTGTCTTTCACCTTTTAGTCATTTTGTGAAGTGTAAAACTCCTCTTTTTAAAACATTCTTTGGAACTCATGAATCTCTGAGCCTGAGAAAACATGTGATGCATTTGTAACATATCAAATTTGTAGTTTTTCAATGATGGTACGTAAAACTGAAAGAAGTCCAGGAGTTCTGACAGAATTTTACTGAGACAACATAAAACTCAAATTTAAATTAGCAGGTGTTATTCTAAGTGTATCAAAGCCAAATATATTGTTTGTATAGACCTCTGCAAAGCAAAGCTGCCAAGCTTCACATTATTTTGAGGTGATACAGTTTGCTGTAAAGACAACCACAGTTTAATACTTTCAGAGTTCCAAAACCCATGTTGCCATATGTTCAAAGATATATTTATTCTCTCCAAATATCTTTACACTTTCAAAGGACATGGCAGCATATTTTTCACCAAGTAATGGCAAAATTATACTGTCTCTACCAGATGAAAGAAAATGCTGTATTCTGAGGAGCAGAAGCAGAAAACACAAAGGCCCAGCAAAGAAGCCTGTATGAACCTGTTTGTGTTTCCATATATTTTCTGTCAAAGATACTCCACATCTCAGTGTCACTGTGGTACCATTAGCAAAACTCTCATTTGCATCAGTAAAAATAAGGCAAGGCTCCTTCTGTTAGAAAACAGTGTACTAATTCTCAATGCACGTATGACAGGCAATATTGTGGGTATTGACTCTTCCACTTTCCACTCAGTGTTTGTTCCCTTTATTGACAGGATATAGCCCTGCACATTATTGCAAGGCTTTTTGTCATGATTAAGATTTGTGTAAAAGCTTTTTATTTAGCACTGTCATCTCTAATAAGGGAAACGACTGATCAGCATGTCTGACAGAAGTCTCTTCTTCGAAACTGCATTGTGCCAAAGTGCCAGGTTCAAACACTGTGACAACCCTTTCCCTTATGCGCTGAATTCCAAATAAGAACTCCCCATGCTTATGCAAGTGTAGTCAAACTTGTATGTTTAAAAGGAAGTATTAAACTTATATTGTTTTCACATTCCAAATACATGCACAGCAAGACACCATGATACAAATTAAGGTCCTAGACCTGGAATGAGTTCAGCAAAGGTGAACCTCTCTGATTTCAATTATGTCCTCATGCATCCCCTGATCAGAATTCATTGCTCAATCAGTAGTTTAACAGATCATTATTGTTTCTTCTTTGTTGTTGGGGACAATTTTATTCTTAGGTAAAGTACTATGTCTGCTCCCTTCCCTCTCTGTTTTTCCTCCAGAAAACATTCATCATAGCTGAATATCTAAAAATATTGAATTTTTATTTATGCAGTCTTTTACTTCTATATTGTCAAAGTGTATCTATCGTGTTAAAAAGTGCAAACTTTACCAAACAATTAAGATACAAACCATCTAATGCCTGATTTTTACAGCAGGACTTAGATGACCGTAGATGCTAATATTCAATATTTGGATACACAAAACCTCCAGCTACCTCTGAATGTTGCTCCCATATTACTTCTATTTCTCCTGATGGTTATATGTCAAAATGCTTAGGAATTGTCAAGGTGCAGGACTCAAACTGATTCCTCAATGGGACCCACAACTTAGGTATTCCTAACCTGTCTATCTCCTCTAATGTACATGTATACCTAAGTATCTTGTTCTTTGCATGATCATCTCAACTTGTCCTATATAGCTTACTTACCATGCTACCTTTTCAATTTCAATTTCTTTTCAGTTTGTGGACCTAAAAATACTTCTTGGATCTCTGGCACTTACAGACCGGCAGTACTCTGACAATTACAAATAAAATTCAGGACTGGAACGGATACTGGTACTTTTTCATAGTTGCCTGTCATGGTGTTCATTTGGGTTGTTTGACTTTTTCTGTCTTCCCCAATCAAAAACAGCCATGCAAAAGACTGATCTGGCATCACTGAAACAGTTCCCTAAATCCTTCAGTTTCCCCTCTCAAATAAGTACCAGACCATGCTCCTCTTTCTTTTTTTTTTTTTTTTTTTTTTTTTTTTTTTTGTCACTATACTCTCTACTTTGAAGCTTTATTAACCTGTGTATCTGATTCCCAGTGAAGAATATTGGGCCTGTAACAGATGAGGACTGAGGACAGGCAGAAACACAGAAGAGTAAATAAGGAATAAAGGCATTAAAAAAAAAGACAATGCATGCATATATTCGGACGCATCCGTACCTTAATGGAATTGTTAATTAGAATTGTAATTTTTTCTTATATCTATTATTCAGAGATGGAATGATGGAATGACTTTTTAGGACAGCTTTTTTAAAAGGGGGAAAAGAAATGTCTTCACATGATTTTATCTGGGTTTTGTTAGGGTCCTTTTTTTTATTCAAACAACTAGTATATTGGGTGGAATAAAAGCATTTTCAGTGAAGCAAGACTAATGAAATAAAGCCACACAAAAAATTTTTGCTTTTTATGTCAAAATCATTCCTGTCATATTACAAATCCCTTCCATGAGCTCACCAGCTTCATCAAGTTTGGAAGCAATTTAGATTCCTCCATTGCTATGTAAGCCTTTCCAAATCTTCCTCTGTTGATTGAAAAACTATTTCTAATTTCTAGTTTAAATTTATACATTTGCATCTATTTAATTTTCTGTAAGTACTGTCCTTCCGTATTTATTCCTTTGCATTTATTTCCTCAATGTATTTATGAAAAATAATCATACCCTGCTCAACTTTTATTTTGCTAGGCTGAACAAACCAATTTCTTTTAATCTCTTTATATATGATAAGTCCTCCAATTCCTCTATTTATACAAGTAGTCCTCCTTTGCTCCTGTTTCAGTCTCAGAGGATTTTGTTAGTTTGCTTCAAACACAAATTGCTTAACACAGTATTACTGTATTCTAACTGCACTCCTACTAATAGCCTTGTAGAGCAGCTATACACTGCCTGGAATAACATTTCTCTTCAAAATATCTCACATTATATACTGCAAAACTGCCACATTTTTCCATGGCTGATGTTTAACCATCATCTTGCTCATTTAGGTTTGTTCTTTCATCTCATTACATTGATGAACCACTTTTGCTTAAAACAAATGTTATGCTATCCATTCCAACATACATGATCTTGTACTCAATCTGATCTATCTCATTCTACCACTCCATCCCTTGAAGTTAAACCATATGATAACCTTGACCTTCCCCAAACTGGTAGTAAGGCTTGGATTGGTATCACCTGTATTTTTCTAAATTATCAAGATCATTAATGAAAATATTAAACATAAGTTATAAAAAAAAAAAACAGCACCCAAAGAAAATAACAAGTGAACAATCCCTTTTCTTTCTTTTTAGGTTCAATGAATTATCATGTGTCTCTTAGACAGCTTTTTATTCACCCTACAATAAACTCCATGCATTCCATTATCTCCATTTCAATGATTACTTGTGGGCATTAAAGCAAATGTTTTTTCTTAAGCATAGCTATACAACGTTCATGAATGTACCATTTTTCAAAGAAATCAATTATCTTAACAGGCAGTAAGTTGATTTGATAGAAATTACCTTTGATAAAACTATTGTACATTTTAGTTTACTTTCATTTATATGTGTATCCTTTGCATAACATTATCAGACTGCAATGAGCAAGTATTTCCTGGACTACCTCGCCACCATGCTCCCTTTTTCAAATGTAGGTACTATGGTTAGTATTTTATTTGTAGCTTTCAGTGGTCCAAATCCACTTCCCTACTAACAAATTAATTGAAATCATAACTACTGGTTTTGCAAATTCATTTTCTAATTCTTTTCATGTTTTCAAAAGATGGTTAAATTTTTACCAATTAGAAGTCCAAATACTGTTTTCATCACAGATTTGACAGCTTTCATCACTCAGTGTGCAGTCATTAATATCTACAACTCTCCATATATACAGCACTGTCCAGATCAAAACTGTAGATAAACTTTTATTTTTTTTAATAAAATTTTAATCTCTGGTTCACAGACTTTCCTTAGCCTTATATACATCTTTGGTATTCAGAATGTGTTGTATAGGCCGCACCTTTTATTTTTTATTTATGTGGCTGAAAGTTGTCTTATTATTTTTATCTTTCTTTACAAGGTGAAGAACTCCTCAGCCTTTAGATATTTCCAATCTATTCCTTAATTCCTTTCATTCCAAGAATGAGCTCCTTTGTTCATAATTTTTTCCCACTGCTTGTCTGTACCTTTCTTCTGAATACCTGTGTGAGTTGTTTATTCTTTACTCATTATTTATCCTTTGTCAGTTTATTGTCTTCTGTCTGAGATACAAACTCTTGAAAATCTTTGCATTTACATAAAGGAGTAAGGTAAGGTAAGGTAAGGTAAGGTAAGGTAAGGTAAGGTAAAGAAGATTCTGGGTGTCCTCCATATTCAAATTCTTTGGGTCTTCTCCTCAGTAAATCCCATCAAAAAGTTTCTTCCACTTCTCAGGCTTTGCTCTTTCCCACAGATCTACTTTTCTACAATTTACATTTTAAGAAGTACTGTAGTAGCTCAGGATTGTTCACTCCCTGCCTTTTTCCCATGATCAGTTCTCAGTAAGCTCCATGCCCCCATTAATTCTAAAAAACTAATTAATTAGTTACTTAAAATGTTGATCCTCAGTAACGATTTTGTAGGAGAATTTGCTACCTGTCTCCACCAAAGATATGAGCTTATGACAAGAAGAAAAAAATGGAAAAGACAAGACGGTAGGAAAAAAAATGTGTAAAGGGTTTAGAAATGTCGACAGGAAACAATGCAGGGGCAGGGGGTGGAGAAGGAAAAAAGGAGAAGAAGAATTCAGGCTAATACAATTAGACGGGGACAAAATAACATAAAACATAAATTTTCCAGGCAGAAAGAAACCTAGACAGTCAAGACAGGAGTGATAGTGGAAAGCAATTTAGACAGCAGTATGAAATACAGCAGCAAAAGCAAGCCAATGCAATTTCAGTCTGTCTATGCATTGATATCATGACACAGTGCAGCACTCTATCATCTGGAAAAAGGAAAAGTAACCCAAGAATTTAAGGATGTTTCTATTGTGCACCTTATATGAGGAAAAGTGATTGTACCTTACACTACAACCACCACAGCATCTCCTTCCTAACTATATCTGGAAAATGGCTGGCTTAGACTACATTCACTTGTCTAAATGCTGACTTTGTTGAAATACTATTTTTAGATGCACAATGTGGATTCCATGATGGCTGCAATAATGCTGGCTGCAGCATTCACCACTCCAGAAACTGAAGAAAAGTGTAGTGCCTAGGTTCATTCCTTACTAAACTTTCTGTTTGCATAGTTAAAACACTAAAACAACTCATGAGCATTTCTCCCCCTGGGCCTCTGAATTCAGCCCAGGAAGGCACCATCTACCTCAGACCTACAGACAGTGTAAATACTTTAACATTAGATCAATCCCTTCCAGCCCTACCATGTAAAAGCCAGCTTAATTTCAATATATTTAGATTAGTCCTCCTTCCTATTTCCCAGGATTGGAGTGTTACCACCTGTACTGACCTTTGAAAAACAGCATTTCTCCAGTACCCACCACTACCCAGCCTCATCATCACAAGCTGTCACCTTGACTGATCAGGTAGTAAGTAAGCACAGCTTCTGCAGAGTTTTAAAGTATTTATTATTATCATGTAGCAGAAAGTTAGTCTTTCTGGTGTGCACAAGTCAATAAGGTTTAACACTTTACTGATTACTAAAAAGAGCTGACAGCACTGAACACAGAATCGTTAGAACTCCCTAAGAAAGCAATGTAATGTTGTGTAACCCCAAAATACTCCTCTCAGTCTCTCATCTCTTTTCTGTCTTCCTCTGAATGACTCTCCTTTGCTGACTGCAGAATCTATCAGCAGTTTGTTAGCTGAACCACCTAGGACAGCAGATACGGCAAACACAGAATGACTTTGTAGCAGAGCACTAATACCATTTATCATCTGTTTGTAAATCATTCTGTAAATACCTGCCACTGGTTTCCTCTGTGCATTCTTTGTTTCAAGGAGACCCGTGCTTGCAGGGCCATTTCAGTAGGGAAATGCCAAGAATTCTAATCCAAGTTATATATGCAATGTAAACATATCCTAGAGTAGCAAACAGTGAGATACCATGCTGCCCCAACCACTGCACTGCTGAACCCTTCTCAGTAAGATTTCACTGTGTAGTGTGCAAGACATGAAATCTTTTATGAAATAGATGTGAAAATTGCAATCTGGCTGGCAAACTTTTATGACGGAGATAGCATACACAGAATATAGGAGAAAATATATCTAGCATCAACAGACAGGAGAGAAATGCTTTGCGTTTCATCATTTACTAGATTCGATTGGCCTTTCTTAAGATCTGAAGAAGGTATTTTGAGTTTGGCTTGAATCCTGCATGAGAATGAGAAGGGAGCTTTTATTTTAGATAATGGGGATCATAGGACATGTCTATATGTTAGTCCTATCTGCAAATCCTAAAATGATTCCTGGTCCCATATATTTTTACTTTTGGAATGGATGTCTTTTGTATTAGTCATCTGCCTATGAATTTAGTGTAGCTAAGGCATCATATTCCTCTGTTCTATATCTCCCTCCCCTATCATTTGTGTCACCAGCAAATTTTAGTCATTTTGCTAAACCTATTTTATTTCAATAACTATCTTCCTCCAACTATGCTCTACATGCTCAGTTTCCAGATCAGTCTTGAGAGGGATCTCCTGTGAATTCTAATCGCTGCAATCATATTCATATCTACACATAAACTCTGCTTCTAAATTTATATCAAAGTCAAGCTTAGGCCCACCTTTTTTAAGGATTAATTTTCAACTGCTGTACTATAATCTACAGATGTTTGAGTTCACATATTACTGAAGTATCCGATAGACAGAGAGATACAAAGGTTTAGTAACTTAAATCATCATCTGACCTATACTTGGGTTTTGATTCCCACATCAACTATGTCTATAATCTTTAAAGCAAACATGGATTACAGCAAGCTTGAATGAAAATTGATATTATAGTGTATATTTTCAGTGGAACTATTTCACCAGCTCATTGGATTTTCAATTCTAACAGCATTAAAGACATCCCTTGTTTGTCTTGATCTAAAGTCAACAGATTTTTTCCTTAGAAATAAATATTTATAGCCATTTATCTAAGTGAAATCACAAACTGAGTAAGATCTTCTTATTGCTCTGTGTTTTGAATCAACTCCTTTTATTATACAACAAGTAGTTTTCATGAAGGTGGTTGCTTTACATTAATCTGTAGGCAATGTAGTGTTTATCCTGCTAGGAAAATGAAGTATTAACAGATGAAACTAATCGTTGTATTCCTTGTATTCCTGCACACTGCCACGTGAATTTGGGTAGAGATTGTATTTTACCTTCTGTATCTACAAGATGGAAACAACAAACATTTTCCTGCCTGATCACTAGTTTTGTAAAACTGAATCAATTAAGGCTTCAGCTAACTCTGAGATCTTAATATAAAGCATAGCTTTGGTGGGCAAATTAAAGTGTAAGTATTTTAAGGTATATTTCCCATTGCAAGTGTGATGAAAGAGTGCTTATACCCTCCTCCTAATGATGCAGGGGCAAGAGTCAGAACCTTGTTCTGTTTTCACTGCCTGAATGCTAAATGAACACCTAATCATTCAGAGCAGTCTGCAAGTATTAGACTTGTCCCTCTCCTTCCCACTGCTGTGGAACTTGGTGTGTCTTAACACAACCTCACTGAAGCTCTGCAAGTTTAAATGTATTGGTCTGGGTGTTTCCTTCTGTACAAAGTATATTTCAAGTCATACCAAAGAAGCTTAGTGAGACAAAAACTGTACTACTCTTTTTAGAATAAAGGCTGCTACAAAAGAGGTGACATCATTGATTCTGGTTAGTAGAAATGTCAGAAATAATGTGTACAGTAGAGTGTTCTGAATCTGATCCTTTGGTTCCTAGATTATTCAACACCAAGAAAGATTGTTCTGGAGAGAGCATAGCTTTTCACATAAACTACATTCAACTGTTAGCAATGTAATAATATGAGTAAAAAGAACAGAAGTCATTGCTTTTTAAATGTATTTTATAATGAAGTTCATAAAGTCATTAAATTCTCCTCTGTGATACTTTTTATTTATTTCTAAAGGTTTAAAAGTACTTGGAGATTTAAAAATAAATAAATATTAATTTCAAATCTACTTTCCTTCTCCTATAACCATTAGGTGATGATTTTTATCCACTCTTAAATCATAGATTTTATCTGTGGAAGTCACCCACGATTAAAGCTCCATCATTTTATCATCCATTTAAGACATATTTACTGTTTTCAGGGTCTGTGTATTTTTAATATTCCTGTAGTGAAGCAACATATTACCTTAATTAAAATAAGTCACATTAATTTATGAACCTCTGATTGGAATTTTTCAAATAGTGGTTAAGGTGTAATAGAAAGATGCAATCATAGCTACCAGGAATTCAGCCGTTGTCTCACAGTGAGAATCTCTTGACCTCACAACTCATTTACTCTTTGGCTTGGCCTGGTAATCTCCAGAAGGAAACGATGTGGAACACATGAGGATTCAGGTCAGAACCTTGTTAGAATCAGTGTGAAAGAGATTATTAGGACTCTCAATAGATTATGACTGAAAATGATTTCAAGGGAAAATTATGCTAGGATGCAAGAGGAGCAAGCGTAAAAATCATTAAATAATATGCCTTCATTCCACTGAAACCATACTAAACCTGATGTATATTGACACTACGTAAAATGCCTACTTAGGAAAAGACTAATTTTCTATTATGTATTTTAAGTATTTCTCTTTTCAAAAACTTCTTGCTATTTGTAATAGCGGATGTCAAGAAACACATACATAGTTCTATTCTGTGTATCTAGCTTTTACCTGTTTGCTCCACTTCTTATACTGATAAAGTCTTGTAGTAATGATATGCAAAAATATTTGGATAATAAACAGCAGTTTGTTTATTTACAAACAACCAAATTCTCTCTGCAAACACTATAAAATTCCCCTCATTCCCACATTCTGATACAGTATTCTTTCACAGTCCTCTTTACTGCATAGGAACACCAACATCCGGAAGTTTGTGCACAAACCTGAGACAGAACAATACGTCCAAAAAGCTTTTTTCAGTCTAATATCATAACTGGCAATATCTGAAGAAACTCTGCTCTTTGGCAGGTAGCAGTTGAGTGTTTTTCTTTCTGTATGTTTGCTATTACTTCCTACCTGGGAGTGATTCATCTTTTTATTTTCTTACTGCTTAGCCTTAAATCCAGCCCTTACCTGAACACTCCCAGTTTGGGGAGTGATATCCCATACAGACCTATCACATCTGTCTTATGGCTATTGCAAATCCCTAACCTCTTTGCAATCCCTCCAGGTTTCCCACAACCTCTCTAGTAGACAAAGATTGCCTACTCCACTTATATTCACTGTAAATCAATAATCCAGCTATGGCTCACCAATCTCTTCCTGTAGTTACTGGCTAGTGACTGCACAGCCTCTTCAATACCAAGATCTCAATCTTTCCCAAAGGACTGAAAGTCCAGTACAAGTTTTAACTGGTGATTATGCTTTGCTTTGTTAATTCCATATCTTTGTCTGACAACCAACCTATATGAAACAAGTATTTTCAGTGCCCCTTTGGCTTCATCGTGTTCTTAAAGACTAGAAATGTGGCTGTCCTGTTCAACACTAACAAAGAAGGTAATCTCCAACAGAAAATGTCCCTTCTGCTTCCAAGACACTTTCTGATGAAAGATGAAGGGCTCTAAAACACTCTTATTCACACAAGTAAATGCAAATACAAGGGAAGTGATCTTAAGCAATTGCATCAACACCTGGAACAGTAAGTCACTCAAAAGACAAGATCTCCATAAAATGAAGCAAAAAAATAGTAAGCAATATGTGGAAAAATACTTCAGGGTGACCAAAAAAAGTAGGGCTTTTCATAGAGGTATGTTCCCTCAGACAGTAGCAAATGTGCTGTGATTTCACTATTGCTACCAAGTACTTAACAGAGTAAGCAAGAAGAGAAATTCTCAATTGGTGAGAGCTAGATATTTGTAACTCATACTCGCAAAAGGACCAGCTAGTAGATCCTATTCTTACATGTCTAGTGACACAACCACCACCTTGGAAAGTCAGTAAAATGCTTATATCGATGTTTTTTGCACTTGGTGCAATCCTTAAAAATAATCTCATGACATTATAACTGCCATTGAGATTCTTTGCCAAATTACTTGCCGTTGTACAGGAAACCACCAGATGGCGACTAGAAATGCAGCTCTTCATTTCCTGAGATTGTATAATGTTCTGTTCATCTGTCTCCAGACCTAGATTCCTGGTGGCCTCAAAGGGCAGACAACTTAGAGTGGATGAAATGAAAGCATTTATCACCTTCTGTGGTTTACACCTGCTTGCTAGACAAAATTGTAAAACAGCTGCAAGCAACTTAAACATGCATAGATCTGTTCATAATGTCATACTCTGCTATGAAATTTATTCTAGAGACTCTCCTTTGCCCCCGGTCTAGCAACACATACAGTCTCTGAATGCAGCAAAGAGATAAATTTGCTATTTTACTCTTGAAATTCTAGGCCATAGTGTCTGGGAGCAAGTTGTATTATATCAGGGAACTGGAGCCCAACTGATACGAGAGATAAAGTACATTTGCAGCAGAAGGAAATCAAAGTACTAAAGGGGAAAAGGCTGGTGAGAAAAGAGGTGAGAAAGTTCTACTATTATAATAATGCACATATTTATTACTCTGTCTCATTCTTGCTTTAGTCACAAAACAATAGTTTTGTATCAAATGAATGAGTCTTCTTGTAGCCGGTGTGTCAGCTTAACGGGGTTTATGATTTCTTTGTTGCATTTGCTTCATTAATTTGTTTTATATGACCTGTGAAACTGCTGGGAGCATGTTTTGCTGCTAAATAAGTTATGTGGACGGTAATTATAAGTGGATATTCAGTCTGCAGTTGCCCTCCCGTGTACACGTTATAATCCACTTTTTTAGATACCAAAGCGAATTACAAAATGTCCACGTCTTGAATCTTCTAGTTTGACTAGCTTTCATGGCTAGTGGCACTTACACTTGCTTATGTTGCAGTGAGTTCTCTGGGCCTTGCTCAAAAGAACATGCTTGCCATACTTGCATTCCATACATTGAGTATTTGGAGATGCACACAACTGGTCAGAAGACTAAATGAACCTTTATGCCCAGTCTCTTCAGTTTATATGAGGAAAAGTAAAACAGATGTTTGGACCAGAGTATTTTGATGTACTCAGGAGCTAATCTTTCTCCTTTTACCCTGTGATGCTTAGCTCCTTAGAGTGCTCTCATCTCAAAGACATTTTCTAGGAACTCAAATGGGAAGCTAAGTGAAGGAAAACTGAATTTTGTTTGTCAAAATACATCCATGTACTAAATCCCACTGCAAATATACGAATTTCAAGAAGGACCTTGTGACCTTGTTGGTGCATAACCAGGATGAACTATTCTTGGAGGACAGAGTAGTTCAAATGATTAAGCCATTCAGAGAGATTTGGAAAAACACTTCAGCTCTATCACTCCCACATGTTCAAGCAGACTGCCGAATTTCATTGTCAGTTCCATGTGGACAATTGTATGTACACCATTTGTTTAAACAAGCTACATGGAATTAGTCGATCAAGGTACCTGTAGATATGCTTGCAAATCCTGCAATCATAAATGAATTCTTTCATCAATGTAATCCATAAATAGAAAGAAGCAGCAGATTTTAAGCTATCAAAGCTTCTAAGCTTCTCCGTGCTTTCAACTCCTTGCAAGTATTGGAGGAATAATAAGTGTGGTTATAAAATTGTTTTCTCACAGTAATTATACATGTTTAGAATTGAGTAATTAATCTCCTCTCTTTAGTAGCAGCTCATAACATGTAGGATCCATACTGCTATAAATTTTGTGCAGAACTGATAGTATAAACATATAGAAAACTATATTCAATGGAAATTAATGCCTTCTCCTGACATCAATAATTCCTGAAAGGCAAATGATCTCCTTCTGACTGAATGCTCAGAATTGGTATCACTTACCATGTTTAAGAAAGTTACAGTAAAACCATTTCAGACATTATTTTGTATAGAAAGGTACTGTCCATATCTACTATGGACTTACTTCTTCTTTCATCTGATTGCTGGATGAACACGAGTGCTTTTCATTCATAGGAATATTTTCCTTGTTTTGTAAAGTCATCAAACTACTATAGTGATTTACGTGAAGGCTGGGATTCAACTGTCCTGATTTCATTTATCTAAACTTTTGATACCTAATTTAAACCACTTGTCCAGACACTGTGTAGTCACTGAAAAGGCAAGTACCTCCAAACAATTCATCCAGTTCTTGGATGGAGATTGTTCTATGGAGATGTGTGTTCCTTGTCATTGACTAGAGAAGGAGCCAAGGTTACACAGATCCATAACTTTTAGACAGCTGAATTTTAGTGAGATAAGCCCTGTTCAAGGGGTGTGACACTACCATACAGCTTTCCTGCTGCAAACTTCCAATGTTTCTCTTTCATCTTACTATGCTGTCCAGTGCATGGTCAGCTTTTCTTTAACCTGCTCCTTTCTATAATTTCCCTCTCTTGGCTTGGCTCCCTGTGGACTACCTCCCCTGCTCTACCAGCCTTGAGGAATCTTCCACTGATACTTTCCCCTTGAAGAAGAACTACCATGCATTTTGGGGATTTTTTTTTGCATTTTGTGGTTGTGGGGTTTTTGCTTGGGGAGGGTGGGTTGTTTTGGGTGGGTTTTTTAATCAGTTATTTCCTTATATTCTGAACCTGTTTATCAAGTAGGAATTGTCCTCAATTATCTCTTGATTAAAATGATAATTACCAGTTAAATCTCAGTGAAAGAAACCAATCTTCTTTCATTAGTGTGTTTTTTCAGTTCCAGTGCGATTAATTGGATATGACCAAGATATGCCTTATTTCTCACCTTAAGAATTTTCCTACGAAAATAAAGTCATCAAAAATGTAAATCTAACATGTTCAAAGACCTTGGAGAAGTTGAAGAATCACCACAAGTTGAACTGAACTTGTCATCAAGAATAGTTTAGTTTTGCAAAAGTTGTCTTGTAATGCATAGGAAGGAGACTACTACTTTACCAAAGAACTAGTGTCAGTACAGTTATTGTATCAAATACAATAAGGAATATTTAATATTAGAGAAAATAAACATGGAATCAACTGCAGGTGTAACTTGACAAAGGATACAGTATACTACTCATAACTTTAAGTCTTGACATCTGGTTTATAATTTCAGTTTTGCCCCACCTTACGTAGCTGATGTAGTTGTAAATCGCCATTTACATGTAACCATTATTGGTTTAATTTCCTGGCCCCTTGTATGCAGAGATCAGATTTTTTAAAAATAGAAACAATCTCCTGATCGCACATCTGATTAATCATGTGAGCGTATATTCTTTATGAGTTGGGCACGACCATAGTCTTCAAAAGAGTCCATATACACAGAATCACAGAATCACAGAATCACAGAACCACAGAATAGTCAGGGT
>VZSZ01007853.1:55768-99835 GCA_013398815.1 Ibidorhyncha struthersii | reverse complement strand
TCCTTCCTTCCTTCCTTCCTTCCTTCCTTCCTTACTTCCTTCCCTCCTTCCCTCCTTCCCTCCTTCCCTCTTTCCCTTCCATTGTCTACATATCTGTCTACCTCTCTCTCTGTCTACCTATGTACCCTCTTATATGCAAGGAATCAGGTGGGATGATTCCGTTTCTCCTTTTGCTTTAGGGATTATGAAAAGTTTGGTTGCCTCCCTGTAATACAAGGGGAGCTCAAGTAAATGAAAGTAGGTAACAATAAACAGGTTTGTAAAATATATTGAAAATACAATGGAGTTTCTTTGGGTTTATTAATATGTGAACCACTGAGAAACACAAACCCAAGAAAAGAAAATTCAGTGGATCTGAGTGTGTTCTCTGGAGAAGGATGGGAATATATATGACAAAAGTGTGATCTGGAAAATTCACTTAGCCCTACTTCATCTCAGTTTTCCTAAATGTAAACGGACGAGGCTGGTGGAAAAAAGTTTTGAGAACCCTCACTTGCTCAGGTGCAAGGGGCTTACAGCTGATTGACAGCTGTTATCATGTGCTTGTGACAAAGGGATAATGAAGTTATCCAGTTTCACAGTCTACTGTGTGGGATCTTTCTTTGTGTTTGCAAGGTCATTATTCATGTACAAGTTTCGCTCCATCTTAGTCCAACACGTTGGATTTAGTAACCTCGTTGCCACTGCTGCTCTACGATGGCGGAGATAGGATTTCGTATATTAAAGAAGAGCATATGGAAAAGGCTGAGTTAGAGATGAAGTCATTTCAATGGGTAAGTTAACTCTATTGCTACTTGCTGCTCTCTCAGCACGTTTTGAGATGCTTCTGTCAATAAAAGCTGCAAATATCATGGGAGAAAATGTGTCTAACATCTTGTGAAAGAAAGGAAAATAGAAAGATCTGAGGCAGATTTCCTCTACCACCCAAACACACATCCATACAAAGACAGAAAGAAACACTGAAGCATTCGTAAAAGCATCTCTTCTGTCCTACAATCTGAACATCTGGAACAGCTGCTTTTGGCAATTCTTGGTGCTGACATAATTTCTTTGTTAAAAACTGAACTCAAGATTCTCGTGCTTGTCTTGCAATGCTTGAAATCATGAGGCACTGTAGATTTTAGAACTTCATAAACTGTGAGTATATGGCTAGGCAAGCATTTCTAACTAAATTATTTGATTTTGTTTGCTTCTTATTACTTAAGTTATACAAGTTGCCTTATTGTAATATATCCATTATATGTTTAATCATCACTATTCCGCGTTCTGCTGGAATGAAAGAAGTTTGACTCTTGTTAAGATCTTGTATTAAGTGACTGATTTGACTAGGAATGTTGGAGCCTAAAACAGGACTTCAGCAACTTTATTTAGTTTTCCTTCTGGCTCTACGCATTTTAGCACCCACATTTGGTTAAAACTTACCATGATCCAGAAAATAAGTTGCTATCATGTGACAAATCTTGAGGCTTGAGTCTTTACTTGTGTTTTGCTTAGGGGGAATTTTTCCTGGAGATGGAAAATTGAGGTTGGAGTGGCTGAAGAAAAATGGAAAATGAACCAAACTTATTGCAGACTTATTCAGAGCACAGTTGTATTCAAAGAGGATGTCAGCCTTATTTAATAATTCAAATATAAGAGATGGAAGCATCCACTTTCAGTGGGTGGTTCCAACCTGCACCACATCAGGAGAGGTGCTTGCAGAAACAAAAGTTCAAGAGCTTTCAGTGTTCAACAGCCCCTCTCAATTACCCCTCAGCAGCAACAGAGCTTTTCAGATTATCCTAATCACGTCTCAAGTGCTGTTCATGGAACCTAAATACCTAATTTTCAAGTAAAATTTGAGGACCAAGCAGTTAAAATGTTAGTCGTGAAACTGCATAACTCTAAGGACCTATCTTTTTCATTGGGGTTAGCCCTTCTCTGTCACAAGACAGGAAAATTAGGTTTTACTCATTAGATTAAACTTTGAGAAGATGCCTACTGTACTGAAAAAGCACAGCTGGAAGTAATGGCATCTGCAATGATGTTATAGTGGGTGAGATACACATCTTCCACTGATTATGAATTCCATTAATTCGTCAATGGGAAATGCCTTTGACAATAATAGTCTCTCTTACTTAGGAACAGGTACATCCTGCAAGGTCTGTCTAGTGAGAAAAGCGCTGTTTAAGAGAAAGTGACAAGCTGGTTTTATTATTGCTTTCATATAGCTTTTACCTATAGCACAGAGCTATTGTCAAAAGCATAACAGGAACTATGGAGCAGCCACATAAAATATTCATTAAAAAATAAATCAAGACCATATAGATGCTTGTGTCAGCGTCAGTTTATGTCCCATTTGAATAATGCTTTATTTTTATACAGCTATGCCACCTATTTGAATTTGCTTTTGATAAAAATGCTGCCCATGTAAGTCACTTTAACAAAAGCCATGCATGACTGAACTTCAAATTAAAGGCAAGGAAACTGTAGAAGTTAGCAAACAGCAGCTAAAGTTGAAAAAAAAAGAGAAAAAAAAAAACCAAGAAAAAAACCCAAACCTGTGTTGTAGCTGATAAATTAAGAAGTTTTAGCACATAACCAAACTGGAAAGCTCTGATGAAATAACTATATCATAATTCTGTCTCTTGCTGGATATAAACCCAAAGTAGATTATACATTGCAATTACAGATCCTGATGAGGACTTGACTCCTTTAGTGTAAATACATGACTTCATTTTCACTGTAAATCAGTGCCTTTGTGTTCTCCTTTCTATTTATTTCTTTAGAGTTCAGAAGCATCAAATCATCTATCTGAGCAGTTTCCAACATGAATCCCAGGGCTGAGGAATGATTTATACCAGAACCTCATGTATCAGCAGTGCTGTACTTTTTCTCCAGAATTTTGTCACATCCTGTTTTGCATATCTTGAGTATAAATGTATTTTCCACAGGGGCAGGATATGGTTTGTTTTGATCCCCATCTGAAAAACACTCACAAGCCAAATGAAGAAAAACAGACTCAAACTTCTTTCTCCACAGAGTTTGATAAATTATTCTAATATGCAGAAATCATATGGAAGATGTAGGGATTGTTCCGAACTGGAGCACTAACACCTCTCTCTGTTTGGAAAAACCTGGATCTGAGCTCTGTAGTGCACTCTTCTTTCTGCTTAAAAGCATGATTTAAAAATGCCTGTTTGCATATGATAGCTAGATGGAGAGTTTCCTCTTACCGCTTTGGAAGGAATTGCTCATAATGTGTCTGTCCCTCACGAAAAAAAAGTTTTTCACTTTATTATTTGCCAGTACCTGCCTTCACTCATAGTATAGACTATCTCCCTGAGGCAATTTTAAATTTAGTTTCCTTATCTCAGTAATTCAGACACGTGGTAAATTGCAGACTGTGCAGAGCCAGGTTGCCCATTCCCAGATCCCCAAATGGTTTGCCTGCGCAGCCCCTGTGTACTGGGTCCCTGGGAACCTGGAGCAAGGCTCTCGGGGAGCAGATTTTTTTTCTGCAGAATTAGATGCCTGTACCAAGGAGCCACCAGAGGGGTAGCGCACACCAAGGTCACCTCCTGACCTGTAGTTGTCAACGCATGGTCAGACTCTGGACTCAGGAGTCGGGACTGTCGGGGGCCGATGGAGCACAGTGCCTCAGTGTGCAATCATGGGTTAGGTCTCTGCTTACTGTTGCCTGCTCTTCCTAAACCAGGATGAAGTGGGACAGCCTGAGTAATACCACTGCTCTGGATCTGAGCCAGGTCCACCAGAACTAAGCTCAGCTCTTTCTGTACTGTACCAACGCTACAACGAAGCCTGTTTTTTTCTGGGCTGGCAGAGGCTCAGCAAAGCTCGGTATATTTGTGTCAGTGTTGCACTGCCTTGGATATACTGCTTTGAGATTCAGTGGCAATGTAGCCACATGAAAAAGCCATTATGCCCGATATGATCAATCTTGATAGACTTTGGCTAGCCATTATGGGCATAAGGATTACCTGGAACCAGAATACATTGCTCACAGACAGTGAACAGCTGAGCTATTCAGTCTCCATGATCTTTCATTCACTTGAGATGGCTGTCTAAATCCCAATTAGATTTCAAAACACTCCTGTGAATCAGGGCACAAGCACTTTTGTCTCTCTCTCTCCTTCTATTCTGGCCACTTACTTGTCCAGGAGTGACAGTGTCCCAGGATGCAGAACAGGAAAGACTGTAGTGCATTTCAGGTGCAGACTTAGAAGATCAGGATTCAGTTCTGAGCTCTCCCATAGTGTAAGGGTATATAAAGATCTCAAACCCCTTCTTTGTTCATAATCCGTATAAAAATTAAGGCCAAAAAATTGCACGATTGTTTTTTTTAGATTTTAACTGCATATTGTTATGCAGCCTTCAGAGATGGCTTGGAAAGGGAGAAAAATGGAATTTGACCCATTTGTGAAATGGTGATTTTTTTTCCCATCTGTGCCAGTTGTCCACAACCAAACTTCTACTGACACAATAACCTGTTGTGAATATTTCTGCATGCTTTCGTAACACTCTAGGCAAGTTGCATGTCAGTTCTCAGTGTCCTACTTTAAGTTTGAGATCTTCCTCTTAGACGGTTCAGCTGCCAGGATTAAATAAGCTCTGTCACTCCTGGCCTGAAACTGAAGTTTTCTCTCTCCTGAGTATCGCTGGTTTATAGCATCTTCTCCTGGATTATCCAGCATAGTTCCACCAAACATAAATTTTCTTTCTTTCAGTAAAAAGCTGCACCTCTGTAGTATTGTTTTTCAGCATGTAGTGGGAGATAAGGGAATAATGAGGGAAGATGAGGGAAGAACAAAGGAAGAATGAATTGAATTTTTTTTCATTGCTCCATGTCTTCAGCAAAGTATGGCAACACTTATTTTTTAATGGTTCACAGGCAGTATTATTTGACCATATAAGGTTCTGAGGTATTGAGACATGAGTCAACACGCAGTAACCAAGTCAACATTGAAACACAGGGCTTGCAAATCGCCAAACAGTGTGGTTGCTTTGACACAGATCTATGTCATAACACAGCACATACCAATCCGCAGCTCAGCTGGCTATGCAGATTTCTGGGTGAAGAGTTTCGGGAAATAGTTTAAAAAAAAATCTAAGAAACTAAACACCTAGATTATCTAATAGCTTGATGTAAAAGCTGAGGAAGTGAATGGCAAAATTATTACACAGGTTCCCAGTTACCTATGAATAAGTATGTAAATAAAATTAGGGAAAAAATGAATGTATGTGAACAATCACCGCGTTTTTTTTCTTTTCTTGGTTTACCCTCCAGAAAAAAAAAATAATCGAAACTGAATGTTGTAATCCGTGATTTTTCCGTGAAATACTCAGTATTTTCTTCATTAAAACATAATTCTATCTGTGATACTCATTAGTCCCAAAAGATGTTATTAGTCTTAGTTTCAGTAATGCAGGCATAAAGTTTAGTGACCACAAACAGTGCTTTTTGACCCTGAACCCTATCGTTCTATGAATCCTCAGAAGTTACCATGTGTTTTTGCTCTTTAACTGAATGTTCACAGGATTAAAAAATTGCCATAGGATCTAATCCAACATATCTTGCCTTTAATGGAAAAGTATTCCCTGAAAGTGCTTTCCCCTTTTTTGAAATTTCTTGTAACTTTGTGAAGGTGGAAGCATAAAAATAGAACACAAGTACAAATTACTGTTATAATTCAATATTATCTTTGACTATATTGCAATGTATAACTTCATCTTAGAGTTATTTAAGTACAATTTCAATATTCTCTGATGGAGTAACGATTCATTTATACATAGCAATGTATCTGCAAGTAATTTGTAATTCTAAAATATTATCTAAATAATGTAATCTTGCAGAACAGTAAATATACCATTACTTGACTTGTGTAAAAAATAAATTGAGTTTCAATACTCCTCCTGAATTAAAGGACTTAATTTCTTCACCACTTACACAAGCTGGAATTATAGTTAAAAAATAAGTAGAAAGTAACAGGAAAAAAAATGAAACACAGCCCAGGCCTTTGGCTATAATTCTCAGCAATGCTAATTAAGATAAAGTCCTGAGCAATACTGTGTAATATCTGTGATGCTTTTATTACAGTGGAAAGTAGAATACCTGTGTGGCTAATGGGGGAATGGGTGAGTGATTGAAGCCAACTTGCTGTTTGGCAGAGAGCTGCTAGAAAAATATTAACTGCACATGAATAGTAAATAAAAAACAAACCCACAGTTTCTATCTTGTGAAAAAAAATAATGGATACAGACAAGTTCAGTGCCTTTTGACAACGGTTGAAAACTTATTTTTGTTTATTGTGATTATCAATTTGCCTTTTTCCTTAATTTTTATTTGAAAAATACGTATCAAGGCATCTTATTTTTTTTTTTCCTTTGTCCCTACTTACACATTCTTATCTTTTTCTCACATTGTTTATGTATTTTGTTACATAATAGCACTTCATGTCTAGGACCATCTTTTACTTGATATCTGTCACCAACTTCACAGGATAAACAAAACCCAAGCACTCAGTATGTATTGATCAGGCCTTGGCTGCAGGTAGGCTGATTTATAATAAGATTTGCTACAAGTTCAACTCAGGCAATGTTAAAAGAAAAATCAGCACTAATGATTTTCAAGCTGAAGATGATGAACACCATATGAATGTACCAGTATTGTTTATATCTACTACATAGACCAGCCTGGGTCTGGTCAAATCCAAAGACAAATATATACCAGTCACCAATCTCAAAAGCCTAAGGTGGTGTTTGACCTAAAATTTTTTTATATCTCTTCAGAACAAACATGACTGTTGACCTGTAGCCTTCTTGACGAGACCAATCATTTCTGACCCTGAAAACACAGATGAGATTGGTGAAGACCAAATATCTCATCAGGTCTGAGCACTGATGAGCTTATGTACCTGTGAAAGATGCCTGGCCCGGGAATCTGGCACATATGCCATCTTTTTAGAAATCTGCAAAGCAAATGGCAAATCCTGACTGAGAGATTTTATTTACTTTCCTGCAGGACTCTGGATACCAAGATTGTCTTAGAAACTGAATGGTGCATTATGAATGGTGTAGCTGTTATCAAAAGCTGCTTGGAGAGAAGATAGAAATCTCACCACCCATCACTTGTCAACATCCTTTGGGCATGTGACAAAACTACTTTATCAAGAGCAAAGCTTTGGTTTCTGTGTAGCTTTCACTGATCTGATAAAAGCCAAGTGTACAAGCGTAGCCTGTGAGGCTGTGCAGGGCCTTTCCCATATGGTTTCTGATGCTTCTGAGGTAGCTGTGGGCTGTGATGCCAGAATAAAGTTTGGGAGAACCCTGTTCCACTTCTTTGTAAGACCAATGTGCATATCCCTTTTCCTATGTATTGTGCAGAAAATCATCTCATAGCCCTGTAACTGATATTAGCAGTCACTTTCAAGCTGCAGATGAATTGATTAAACTCTTCAGACTCCTATTTCATTAGGTTAATACTGCCAAAAAGAAAAAACAGTGTCTTATACACAAACACATGCTGATGATGAGCCACACTGAACAGGACTAATTTGCTAGTTTTATGATAGGCTTTGGACTACATTTCTGTTTGAGGAAAAGCAATAATATGCATAAAACAGCATCTGGAAGGCAAAGATGAGTGGAATTGACCTCCAGGTCAGCTTTGAAGAAACTGTGGATGGAGAAGTCATCTCTCATTTCCACAAGAGCAAGTAAGTAAAATGTGTACAGTCCTTACATGATCTCATTCTCCCCCATGTTAAAGCTTTTACCCTGGTATTGTAGGCTGGAACATTATGAGATTGAACATTATTTAACAGGCATTTGTCCACGAGCTAGCGACTACTCCTGGGCAGATTGCAAGACACTGCTATGGCCAGCCTGGGGCTGAATGGCCTGAGTGGCTTCAATAACCAAGTTAATTAATCATCCAGAAAGATGAATCCTGAATCCGCAAACAGCTCCCGTGTGGCATAGCTAGAGTACATACCCACACCAGGCTTGCTTCAACTATACTGATGCATCACAGTCTTCTTTGATCATAAGGATGACAAACACTAAATATTGAGGATAAACACTACTGAAGAAAATCAGTCTTCATTCATACATATAATTAATATTATTGCCACCAACTTAAACAAAGATAATTTGATAAAGTATTTGAATTTGATTCAAGTACTGCTAATCACATATAACAAGAAAGACCAGAGGTTTTCAGAGATAAATTGCAGCAAACAGATTTCAATTTACTATGTAATCTTTTCCATGCAAGTTTCTATAAAGTTTCAGTTGTTTTAATCCAGTTTCCAAGGAAACAAGGCCACTACCCCTCAGCTGGTTTTGTAGATTTTTTCTTCTACCAGCTTTTCCCCTATTCAGCCGAAATAAAGGTAGTCATTTTAAAGTTAGTTATATTTTCTGACAAAAAAGATATTGTGATTAAGTGTAATAACCTTTTGTAATGCCACAACCCTCCAACAAATACTCGCATGTGCCTTCAAGTCCTGTATGTCCAACGTAATATTTAATTTATTTTTTTTAGTTCTAAGACACATTTAGTGACCAGGTTACAAACTCCTTCCTCAGGCATCCTCTGAAGATGACTGTCTTTGGAGTCTGTGTATTAACCTGGAAAAGAAACTCAGCAGTTACAGAATAGCTTAATTATTAAACATTTCAAGACCTTTTTTAATCACAGTACTGTAATCATAAAGCTGCTTAACCGAGTAAAATTGCCCAAGTCGATGAATACTTTACATTTTAGGCTCTAGTGTAATACCACAAACACATGGCACATTTGACAAGCCCTGGTCCCACAAGAAAAACCCCGCTTATTTTGTAAAAAATACTTATACTTGTAGCTGAATAAAAGCTATAATAAAGATGAGCAAATTACATGATACTCATTAACATTTAACACATGGTTACCACTTGAATTCATTGGTAGACAATGAATATCCAGTGAAATTGGGTGTTAATGGTCTCATAGAACAGACAATGAAACACTGGTTTCGTTGGCCAGTGTTGTAGTCCTGATGCAAAACAGTAGGCAAAATTGATAAAACGACAACATAGTGCCAAACTATGTTCAGTAAACAGTACATTTTATACCTTTATGCAGTTTGGAATTTAGCTTGTGATTTTTTTCCAAGACAGTAAGATAATTAAGATACGCAACAACACTAAAAAACAAGAGTACACCATATATTCCCATTGGATAAGTGTTTGTGGAGGTGTTAATAATTGCACTGATCACCCTGTGGTGGCTAAGCAACTCATTATTAACAAGTTCCAGTCCATGTTTATACATAAATCCTATATATATGACCTACAACTGCTTCAAAGTCTTACTTGTTTTCATGCATGATTCAAAAATTATTATTATCTCCATGTCTGTGAGGACACTATGTGAACTATACTGGCTTCATCCATTGAGCAATGGAAACATCTCTGAGGAGTTTTCTCTGTTTCAGCCTGCCTCCACCTCCTCCAGTAAGACATGGCAATTAACAGCCTGCTAACTGTTTCCAAGTGAATTGCTTTTTATTAGCCTAGTAGAATATCCCACTGATTTTCTTGTATTTGTTTTGATTTATTTTATAAAGGAAATCACCAGAATAGTACATTGGAACTGAACAAATATTTCCCACTTAAGAAGCAGCCTAACAACCTACTCAGAGGCAAAACCCTTCACATAAGATAAAAACTGAGGTATATTGGTATTAAATGGAAAGGCAGCTCACAGAATGAAATGTGATAATTTCCGTAGCATCATTAACAGTCTTGGTGGACCCAGAGCTTTACAGGCCTGTTAGCTTAGTTGACACTTGAGCCTGATTTTACACTGTGTGATACTGAAATCATCCTTAAGTCAGAAAAACATAAGGTACTGACTCAGTAGTTCTACTCTTTAGCTTAAGTTACAGCTAGATTGTGTCTGTCAGCTGAACATTGAACCATAAAGAGTATGGTTTATTTATGTAAATGGCCGGTATGTCATTTGGGATCCTAAAAGAATGCAAGTTTAAGCGAGACTTCAAGTAGGAACAGCATTTTACAATGGGACCAGCTTTCTCAATCTCACCTCTTGGACAGATACATGCTCTGTATCCAACCACCTCAGTTTACCCACCGCCTGCCTGTGGAAGTGTTAAGGGTTATCTATCACCTTCAAAACTGAAGGTGGCACAGATCCTTCATAAGTGAATATTGTGTAATCACAAATAGCAATTGGCATAAACTCCTGGGAGGCTGCCCACTGTTATTGATCTCCTCAAACAATTTTAAGTTAATTTCACTTATTGTTGCTCTCCCGAGTCTCCGGACACCAGCATAACCACAGTGCATTTGATCATAGCTCCATTTTGACATTTCCAAATGGGATAAATGCTAAAAGCTTCAAGAAGAGTGAACAAGAGTGTTGTGATATTTACTGTACGATTCTTGTCCTCCCAGCCTGCAGTTACCATTTTCCTCTGGGCTGTAGGCACAACTAGACATCTCTGACCATCATTTGCAGCTTCCTCTGGACGCTGCAGTGACACATTTATGAATTGTGTTCCAATTCTACTGCTCCCTAATTTTCATGTTGACTAACAGTTGCATTTCTCATCCCTTACTGCCCTAGTTTCCAAATTCTGTCATTATTTGACAACAGCTAACAAGAATAATTGTTCCTTATTCACCTTCTCCATTTTGTATATGATTTTACGGGGTTTTGCTGTGCCCTGTCCCCCACTTACCTATGTTGCAGGCTGCAGGGTTATTTAACATTCTTTTCTATGGAGATGTCTGTTTCTTGCCACTGATTGCAGAGGGAGCCTACCCACGTAGCTTAGAAGATCTAATTGACTTTTTCGACTACTAACGAAAGATGAGATGAATGCCACTCAGGATTTCTATGCAGTTTTGCTTCATTGTGCTCTGCACTGTCACACTCCACTTACTTCTTCATTCTGTGTTTTGCTGCTTCTGCTCCTCTTGCTCTGGCTTGTGAATTTTTCTAAAGTTCTTACATTTCTCACTGCTCTTACAGCATTTTCCAAATTCCAGGCATCATTTGAGTCTGCAGATTCCTGTTTCTTGTCCTCTTTAGTTTTGTGACTTCTTGCTGTTTGATCTGAGTATCGTTACTCCATAGAATTTGTTTTCCAGCTGCATGTCCCTCTGCTCAGTCTGCCTGGTGTACCCTCATCTTGGTTTCCCTCTTGTACTTTCAGCCTCTCTTAAGCGCTTTCTGCAGATTAATGCAGACTGACATAAGCTTTGCATGTGCCGAAGCCTGCATCTTCCGGAAGACCTATCTGTGGTTTTGGACCTTTAATTCCAATTACTATCTTATCTGTGATAATTAAATCTGGCAAAGTGCCACAGTTAACATGGTTCTCATTAATTTAGGGTCAGACAGGAATTCCTCAGAGAACTCTCCCTGCTTCTGCAGTTTCAAATGAAGTTTGACCTTCCAGAGATTTCAATTTTCCCGGGCTTGCAATATGCCTCAAGCCTCCTCACTGTTAGATTTCAAGCTATCATTCTGGTTTATTGTTTTATAATTAATAAATATCAACATCTTCAAGTCCAGAAAAATAGAAGGATATATAACAAATAATGGTTTGTTTCTGGTTCTAGTCCTCTTTAATATTTCTTTGGGAAACCAGATGATAGACAAGAGATGTTGCAAAATTTACAGACTATTCAAAGAGGATGACAAAATAACTAGAAGACAGGATTAGGAATTGATTTTGACAGACTGGAGAAAGTCTGAAAAAATGGGGCACAATAAGAACAAATACAAGATTTTGCACCCATGAAGGGATAATCAACAACAGAAACAGCTGTAAAACAAGCTGTTAGCAGTTCTCCGTGAAAGAATCTTGACATACATGTGGAGCTGACATGAATCAACTGTATTATGCTGTTGTAGGAGAGGCACACAACATATTGAGATATATAAACAAAAATAAGAAATGTTAATTCTTCAGTCAATTCAGCATTACTACAACCTCAGTTAGAATAATGTGTCCAGCTTTAGACACAACACTTGAGGAAGACAAGAGACTGATCTGAGAGTTAGAAAATCTGTTTTAGAGCAAAAAGATTGAAAGTGAGCTTGTTTTGACTACAGAACAGAAAATTGAGGGAGGACATCATAACAGTCCCCAAGAAAGTAAAAACTGTTTCACATTACTCTGTAAGGAAGCAAGGAAAAAATCTGTTTTCTGGGTTCATGAACAAAAGCAAGATGACATGAATTTCAGCTACAAAGAGATTCAGGTTAGCCGCTAGGAAGAAATTCCTAGAAATAGGGAAAGATAAAAAGAATAAAATGTGCGAGGAGGTTATATTGTTTCAATTACTCGATGTCTTTACAAGCAGATTAGACAAGCATATGTACAGATTCTTCTGAGGGATAAGAAGGAAAAATTAGAATTACCATACAACCTCTGCAAATCTTGTCCAACCTTATTTTTCTGCAATGCTGGAATAATAGTCAAGATCAAACAGTCACTTTTTGTGGCTTTCTCTCATGTCATTAAATCTAATTGTTCATGCACATGGTTTAGTTCTTGCCAGGATTTTCCTCCAAGGCTCTGCAGCAATTCCAGAGAACTTCATTTCTCTTTGTCCCTTCTTGCCTGAGAGTGCCTCTCTCTCTGCCTCGCTGGATCAGGCTGCCCATCTTTTTTCCTAGAGACATTAGTCTTAAGAGCTTACCCATTCATACCCGCCTGACACTGGTTTTTACTTGGCTCATCACTGCTCTGTACTGACAACCAGAATTAAACCTTGAGGATTCATAAAGGATAAGATTCACAGTAGCAGCTCCACAAAACAAAATTGGACAAGGGACTGCCTATGCCTCTTGAGAAACACTGTGAAGAAGATAGGACTGAAATCACATCCTTTTCCAGTGTTTGAATGTGTGACTCAGGGACTGGGAGAGGTTATTCTGCCTAATTAGGATTTAGAAACTTCGAGTATAGACACCTATAAAACATTATTTGAAAGAGCCAGTGATCTCTTTTCTAAGATACCGATGCTAAAGCAATAGGAAGTGGTGCCCTCTGCCCTTAACAACAACTTCTTGGTGAGAGCACTTATTTAGAAAGTGGCGGGCCAGGATTCAATCCCCTCCTTGGCTAAAGAAGTGACAAATTCATTTTGCTTCGTCTAGGAAAGAAGAGCTAACTGGGGATCTAAATCTGGGGGTTAGAAAATGGAAAAAAAAAATTGTTTGTTTTATTCCAATGTCTATTCAGTGTAAAAATGTGTGAATGGTTCTGGGAACAGAGACAGAATGCAGACATGAGTTGGAAACAGAAAAGAAGCAAATAGAAATAACACTGGAGTCACGGACCGGGTCCCAAGGCTTCCCTTTCTTCACTGTGTACTTGAAATGCCAGGCACTGCACAGAAGGTCAGGGGTGGCTCTGCCAGCCTCCCTGATCCCAGTATGGACTGGAGGGAAAGTGGGCATCTGAGTGCTCAGGCTGGGATCGTCCTGAGTAACTACAGCAGCAGAAATACAGCAACAAGGGAATTTTTAGGCTGAAGAGGAAGATGTTTAATGATTTCAGGTGACTTCTGTACCAGGTGGCTCTAGATTGTGTTTTTCTTGCATTACTGTCTCAGCCTTTAGTGCCTAAAATTTAATTAGGTGGAACCCAAACCAAAGTCCTCTTAAGAATTTGGATACCCAGATAAGGGCACAGTCACATTACATCTTGATTTACAATTTTAATTTGTTCTCATCAAATCAGTGGGGTTGCACAACTGAAGTGAGAGCAATGGTTTGCTTAGTTATGCAACTGACCTGTCATTTGGACTTCTGTTTGTCCCTCCATACGTAAAACTGGAATAATGATCCTTTTCCTAAAGAAAAATTGAAGTGTGAGGACTTTGCTTTTTTTGTTGTTGCAAGAACAGTTACAGAAGCCAAATAGTAAATCAGTAGAAAGTTGCATTGGTTTGGAAGAGTTCACCCATAAAGACATGTCCACATCAAATGGAGTAACAGTGGTAGGTCATGCCTCCAAAGCGTAGCCTGAAAACAGGAGGTCATGCAGTGTTCTTTTGCTTTCTATATCATCTTATTTTCTTGATGCTCTTTTTGTGTGGTGACGTGCAGCATCCCAGAACTTTTGAAAGACACAGTCAATAAGGTCGTATCAGCAACTGAAACAGCAACAGCTCTTGAAATAGTAAATGTGAAACAAGGCTTATGACATCTATTGAAGTGTTCCTCCTGTTATGATAAGCAGATTTGTATGTTATGCATACAAAGGGATGTTGTCCTGTATCTGTCGCAAATCTGCTACATGTAAAAAAAAGAATAGCTAATTCTGGATATACAATGGTCTATGAAATGTTTTTTGCCATCCCAGGCACATTTGCTCACAGCTTTCAATCCTATTAGTGGAAATTTTAACAGTTATAAGCTTTTTTTTCTCTCCCTGTTTATCCCACACCCACAGTTAGATGTTTTCCAATTGTGGAAAGTCCTCAAATGGACTAGAAATAGCTCAGGTTCTGGCAAACACAAAGTAATCCTTAGAGACAGAATTTTCATGCACAGTGTGCATAGTCCAATAAATTTGTTCATTGTCTGTGCAGAGAAGCTTAACAATGGCAGAATTGTGTTATGAATCACATACCACATGTTAAGTTCATAACCACGGAGGTGTCAGAACGAGGGCAACAAGTTTAGAATTACTGCAGACCTTGCCAGTCATATACATGTACCATATTTTATATACATGGATCAAATGG
Source organism: Ibidorhyncha struthersii (assembly GCA_013398815.1). NCBI lineage: Eukaryota > Metazoa > Chordata > Aves > Charadriiformes > Charadriidae > Ibidorhyncha > Ibidorhyncha struthersii. The sequence goes on along the minus strand of VZSZ01007853.1, from coordinate 85,063 downwards.
AGAATCTCAGAGTCTAATCCTTTCCCCTGTGCACTACCTGCGTTTTCCTGCTTCTGTATTGTTTAAGGCAGAACGTGGTCCTGTTTGAGTAGTTTGCATTCATGTATGTGTATTCTTTAAGTCATAATCACATGCCCTGTGTAATGCTAATAGCTGGTGCTGTTAAATACAATAGGAAACGTTGCCATAACCCAGGGAAAATAAACACTGATTAAGTACAACATGCAAAGTGTGAAATTTATTAGTGTAAAATCACCTCCAGACCAAAAATAATGTTGGAAGTACTTTTTTATTTAATCTCTCACCACACACCAAACCTACTTTACTGAGAAGGAAAGTTTCACATCACTCTGTTGTATTAAAATTAACCTGGTATAAACGTATGTAATTCTTCAGAGCACCAACGAATGTACATAGCTTGACATAAGTCACCGTGTTTGACAGCTAAAATGCATAGGAATCACAGTTGTCTCCCCAAGTGATAACAGAATCATTCCATCTCAACAGCTTGTTGTGTGAACATGGTGTTCAACAGCAGAATTTCATTAGTTCAGCACTGCTCAAAGCAGCAACCTTCATTTTCGGTCTGGGGTGTCAAGAACTAAGACATGGGTGAATGGTTTTGTTATTTGTCTGTGTGCCATTTTTCTTCTGTCCTTTGTGTTTTTTTTTATTCAATGTTATCTAAATAGACAATGTCTTAGTGCTAAATTTAAATGGTTCTTTCTGACATGAGCTTACATATCAGTGTAAAGCCAATGCTGTAAGCAATAATCATAGCCACGACGACTCTAACCTTTGTTGGTGAGACATAATTCCAGGTGGCTTTTTCTAGAAAAGAGCACAGAATACTTTGTCTCACTTCTCTTACCTTCATGCTTTTTGCATTAGGATATTTAATCTTCTCTTTGTCTAGCTGATAACTTCTTTCTCTGGGACCTGCAGACATTTGAAGGAGCCCCACGATTTATTTCTTCTCTAATGCAGAAACAGCCAAAGCAGTCTTGGCCTCCTAATTTAGTAACCCTACAGTACCTATTTCTCCTGGGAGAGGTCATGTTACTGGCTGCTTGGACGTGACGGCGGTACCCGATGGGTCCCAGCCGCCCATCCTCTGTCAGCAGGCTCTCTGGTGGGGGGGTACAGCATTCCCAGTGCAGGAGGTGTAAGTAACAGTGCACCACTCTGACAGCGATCGAATAAACCTGACTCCAAGGCTGTCTGTAATGATACGTAACTGATAAATCAATTTTGATCTAGGGGGAGCCGAATGGAAAAAGGGAGAAAAGTGCTGAACTTTTCACTGTACAAAATAGGAGGACACAGTTGATCTACATCTCAGAATCAACTGCTCTATAAAATATAAAGCAAAAGAGTTGCCTTTCAGGACCTCATGCCTATCTAAAACTGGGAAGTGATGTTCATACATGTTGATGCACCAGAGATAAAACTTTTTGCCTAATTATTACAGTAAGACGTCTCATTAGCACCTACCTGTAGCACACAAAACATCACTGCATCTGCTACCCAGCTTTCTTTTGGTTTGAGTGCTATAAATGTATACGCACATGGGCACAGAAACTGCGTTACGAGCTCATTAATGGTCCTCTGAGCTCATTAATGGCAAAATACAGAGGCTTCCCGAGGGGCTGAGGAGTGCAGGTCTCTGTAGAAGACCCTTGTGTCCCATAGCCCCTCCATGGCAGCTGAGGGCCCAGGGCAGCCCAGGGGAAGACGGCCCCAGCGTGGTTGTGGGGGTTGGGGCTGGGGCCAGGGGGTGCCGGCAGGGTGAGGCTCTCAGCCTTGCGTGGTTCCCTGCCTCTGATGGGGAAAGGGCATCTTGGTGGTCTGCAGGCAACTTGCAAGCGGGGAGAAGCAATGGCAACAAGCCCCCGGCACTGCTGAGAGCCTGCACACTTGTTTGCTGTGTGGCTGCAGGCAAAGCCGGTAACCGAACCTCAGAAAGGTCAGTGTGCGTTTTATTCCAGTCCAAAGTACAACCTTAAACCCTGCAATGAAGGTAGGTTTTGTTAACCAGTTTCTGAGTCTAGAGGACCAAATAGATGGATAGTTTCCCATATCTGTAAATACAGAAATAAAAAATTAAATTGTTTACCCTGCTCATATTTTGAGGTCTCAGAATAGCACAGCATCCTTTTCTTAATAATACAGTAACTCCCTTCCTTACAACCAAAATATCCAGAAGTGGAAACAACTGACAGCTTTTTCTCCCTTCCCTCCATTATTATAACTCATTCACTTCCTCTGGGAATCGCGAAAGAAGAATGTTTTGCTCGGACTGCGAAAAAGGGAGTTCCAGCTTGCTGCCCATGGGTCAGGGGGTCATCTCGCCCATCAGGAACAGCCCGGACAGTGGGGGAGGAAGGGAGGAGGCAGAGTGGGGATGGGGGGGGAGTCAATGCAGAAGGGTTAGTTACTGGGGGCACAGATTAAAAATGATGCTTTGATCCTCACACCAAATCTGTGCAGGCTGTTGGAATGAGAAAGCACAAAACTAATAGAAACATATAATGGTGGTCCAGAAAAACTGAAGGAGGTAAAAGCAGACAGGTAAGCTGAAGGGTCAGCCTAGGAAAAGGGAGTATAACAGGGAAGTAAATGAGCCAACCTGTTTCAGGAAAGTAGAGGGGAGAGAAAGAAAAAAGTCCCACTGAAGTTAACAGAAGTTATACATTCATGTGAAGGAGAAATAAAAGATTCACTGAAAAGTGGTATCTTGAGGAGACGTCTTCTCAAAAACCAGTCTGCAGGTACCTGAGTCAAAAGAACAAAAGATGGAAGGTGCCGTTGGAAAAGTTATAAATAAAACTATGGAAGTGAGTAAACTTTCAGTTATTGGCTTAACTGGGAAGTGGGAGGCACCCTTACTTTCACATCATACAAAATCCATGTGGGTTTTTTTGGTCTTTTGAACAATAAAAACCAAACAAACAAAAATAATGTCAGCTTAACTTAGCTTAACTTCAGATTCAGGTTTGATTTTTTAAAACACTTCAAAAATTGTCTAAAATTATAGATTCATTATTTTTAAACAGAAACACTATGAATAAAGTATGCAAACACTGCAACAGGTCTAAAAACTCTAGATATGTTGTGAGGCGAGAAATGAAAGCTTCTGAATTTCTGACTCAACCCCAGAAGAAAATTTGTAACTGAAATTTCACCAAATTCTGTAATAATTTTAGACCTCAGAAAATGATGCAAGTAAGCAATTATCTGAAGCAAAAATTACAAATACACTTTCCAAAGCTAAACCATGAGAAGACAAAATATTTTTCACCCCTACTGTTTAAAAGGTGAACTCTGACACACGTCATATAATCCATTAAAAAAAAGAGAAGTTGGCCATGGATTTATGACCAAAACTATTTGCACTGAAAATAAAAACACCAGCAAAAAGCAAACAAAACCAGTTTTACAAGTGGACACTGTGTCTTGGAGCCACTGACATTCCCTTCCCTATGGGCCCATAATTTAACAGCAATTTTCTTCTGAGGAAGACATAAAACACGAGCCATAATTGTTGCTCAAGGCAGTATCCCCTTGACAGCAAGATACTGCTCAGCTTGAAATTTGGCACCAGCATAGTAGTTATGTGTTGCTGATTATCATTTACAGTTTAGAATTAGAGAAAACACTCAGCAGCAAAATTGCTAGTACATGGTGTGTTTGAGAGCAAAGGAATGAAAACATTGGTCCACATGTGTGAATGGAATAAGTGATACTGAGATCTTTCCCCACATCTTTTCCCTCACGTATATTCACTTTCCAATATGCAAGCACCATTTAGCTCTTAGGGGAGTACAATCATCAGATCCTGCTGAACGCTCTCAAAAAGTTGATGCTTTACATCCAGGGGATCCTTTGAAAATCCAGGACACCATTTGTGATAGATGATAGTATCCCACTGAAGAACAGGGTTTACTCTGTAATAAATCATAAATGCTCTGCTACCCCCACTTATGATGTATGTCTTGATCCATATCTTATGCCAGAATTCACCAGTCTGTAATTGTCCTGGGGTATTACACTTGGCAACAGTTTAATACTTCCTATTCTTAGGCTATCATCTTACAGAGGTTCTGACTTTTCAGAAAATAAAGAACATGCAGAAACAACATTTGATCTCTATTCCTCTCACGATTCACCCACTTTTCTTAGAGGCATTCTGTTTCTGTTGTGTTTGACCATTGAATTTTACTAAGAAGAGCACAGATCGTGAATGTGAGGACGCTGCATTACAGAGATCATCAGCAACTTAGCAAAGCCTCAGTGGCTAAGAGCTTCAATATGAGTTTAGATTTCTCAATAACTTCGTGCTTTAAACTGTTTTCAAATGAGAACAAAGACAATATGTATTAAACAAAATTTAACACCTTCTTTGATTGTGTCACACTATCAAAGGAGCAGCCCACAGTCTGAAACTGATACTCACTGCAAGCGTGAATCACAGTGTAACAGCACATATTTGCATCCTCAATAAACCCTTCCTTGTGTTCAGGCTTCTCCAGAAAGGCAATGGCAGCTGAAGGATGTTCAGTTCTGCAAAGCAGCAGAGACACTTCAGCTGGTTGAATACAGAGATCAAGGAATAACCAGGAGAAAGAAAGGCTGCTATCTGCTAAGAACTATTTTTGCCTATAAAAGGGAAGAAATGTAGAAGTGCAGGATTCAAGCTCATTTTAATAGGACTCTCATTCTGACTCCAGTGAATGCCACATGATCTTAATTGATAAATATTAATTGGTATAAATTGATATTTTTAATCCTTCCTCTGTGGCTGAGAACTTGCCCTAAATGTAAGTATTTTGAGAATGGAAAAGCCAGTATTCTGTACAGAATATCCCAAATGGAAATGAGAAAAAGAAAAAAAAAAAAAGATTTAGTTGGATTGTGAATTCTAGTAGCTTATATTAGAAATATGCTAACATAGCTTTAAATTTCTCACAGGAAACCCATAAACAAGTGTGAAGGTAACCATGAATCTTACTGGCTAGGTTGTGGGAATCTATACAAACAGTTTTGCTGGGTCCAATGGAATTCATTCATCTATACACATATGGACTGAACATCTGCCCAAGTATACAACTAGCTGTGTGTGTATGTATATATCTGTTGATCTTATAAATCTAAATGGTCTACTGGTTAAAGCAAACTATTTCCACTCAGGATTTCAGGGTTCTCCTGTTTCTAACACTAACAAAGGACTCAGTCTTACAGGATGCTCTGTATTGTCAATTGCTATTCAAGTGGGATTAATGTGTGGATAAAGAGAAGGGGTGTAGGTGGAAAATTATGTATATGCAGCCTCTGCCAAAGAAACAAGATAACTTTTCTAAATGCTATTTTTACTGTGATTCCTGCAGAAATTGTATGCATTATAAGTAGTTAGCTGAGTGACTGAACAGATCATTTTCCTTGAAAATCCTAAAGACCTCAAGTGAAGAGCTATCTCCAATTAAAGTAATCGCAGTGTATCATAACTTCAATTACAGCTTTGGCATGAATGATTCCTTGTTAAATTTACATGGTCTTCTCTCAAAAGGCACCTATTTGAAAACACAAAGCAGACTACTTTGCTGTTGTCATAATTTTTAAAACTAACATTGAACACAGTTCATTTTATCCAGGAGTAATTCACAGGGAAAACACCTTTCCTGAAGTGGAGTCATTATTTAGTGTTTCCCAACCTTCAGTCTTTTGTCACGAACATGTGCACAACTGTGTCACTGGAAATGAATAAGATAAAAAGGAACACCTAATTACAAGAAAACGCTTTCTTTGCAATTTTTGCAAATAGATTTAATGGGAAAGGTGAAGTCAGTTACATACAAGTGGAACGTGTTTTAAGATTTTCCCCTGGGAAAGAAACCTCATTTTTCTGAGGTGTGTGGTGGCCTCTAGTGGCTTCTGTCTTCAGGCAAAGTATGACAGCTGCCATATTTTAAAAAATACTTCTTGGGATGGTTTATTTCAAACATAATATGCTAGGATAAATGACATGTTTATTAGCACTGTATATTTGTAACTGCACGTAAGTACCAGACGTTGTTAATCTTCTGGAAAGAAAACTGCCAATAATAGAAATATATAGCGTTATATTTATCTCTCTCTCCATAATAAATATCACTATATAGGATACATATAAATCAGAGATAGGCCTGAATCCAAGCCCTTAATTTAAACATCCTTATAAAAAGATAAGAAGATTAGGTTCAGCTCCAAAGTTTTTCGCTCCAGAACATCTGCACTGCAAATAGCCATGTGATATTCCTTCATCTTCACTTATTGCAATGTAAAGTATAGTTGAATTTTTTAAAAAAAATTGCTGTTGATGTGCCTCCAAGCCCAAAGTATAAATCCTCAAAATTTTTGCTTGGGTCTCATCTAATTCTAGAGGTGCATTAAGCTGTGGGAACCTTATGTCTTTTAATATCACATATCTTAAGCATCATTATAGTTCTGATTTCGCGCAGCCCCACAGTCACCTGAGTCCTGTGATGCTGAGTAATAGAAAAGTATCACATATTGAGTCAGGATACATAAACTAGTTTTTGCCTTGCTTACCTGAAGGGAAAGGAATTTTCTTCACAGAGGGCACTTGTCCAAATGGTCCTTATACAACGTGCAGTGGGAACTACCTCTTCACTTATAATTTTCTCCTTTTGCTTCTTATTGCAATTGGACAGTCTTACCAAAGCTGAACTCTATGGTAATTGTGGGAAGTCAAAGAAGAAGGTAGGAGACCACGGGTCACCTTCCTCTCTGCCTGAAATTATTCAGAACGATTTCTCCAGCTCCCACGAGTGACCAAAAGCCCAGACTTGCTTCTGTGGTAGTGTGGGAGTGTTCCCTGTGCTTTCCGATGAATCTGATAGTTATTGAAATTCACCCTGGATGCCAGAGTTTGTCAGGAAGGTCACCAAAGCAATGCTGACTCTTATAGCCCCTACAGCCCACCGTGGATTTAAGCCACGATGACAGTCATGCATTTCTGAAACCCTATCAACACTGTAACATAACTACGTCAAAGTGCCTGAATGACAGCACCACTAATACTTTTAGTGTTGTTGGAATATAAATGTTTTCCTAAAATTGGGATAAAACCTTACTGTGCTAAAGTGACATTTAGCTTGGCCCATTTAAGACATCTACAGACGTCTTTTATAGCAGAGCCAGTCACTTGGGGAACCCACGATTGTCAATAGAGGGGAATGGGTGATCCTAGAGAAAGGTTCCTCTGAGCAATTAGAGAACTTCTTAGGGATCAGATGAGTAGCACATCAGTGCAAGTGTTCAATTAATTTGACTATTATTCAGCAATGTTCATCATTCAGGAGCAAACAGGATTGGAGCCCTACAGAAGCAGACTACTGAGGCAGGTAGTCTATGGAATTATTAAAAAATGCCCACAAAGCTGTTATTTGCATGAAGTTGATACCTCGGTAGGCTGAAAAGTAATTGATATTTTATTGATGAATCACTGTGGAATCTTAGTTTAGCTAATGAAAAGCAAGCAATTAGTTTGAAACAAAGATGTACAGTTTTCTCCTTCTGCGTGTAGATTATTCTTTTTTCATATAGTTGAGAATACTGAATCATACAGCACACCCCTTTACCTCTTTTGCCAGCCTAAATAGGATTTTACACTGTTCTGTGTGGATAAGCCCTGCTGGACATGTTACAGTACATCTCCTCAGGTGGAAATTTTTGTGTCAAAAGCAAACGCAACAAAAATTACTGTTCTCATCTCTCAGCTGTTTCAGTGCTCAGCATTATAAATTGACGAACGCTCAAGCATGCATCTTCTCTTTCAGTCATGGTATCATATTGGCTATACCACTCACTCTACAACACAGGTCTTCCACATCTTATGTACTCTGAACTAAACAAAAATCATAGAATACCTCTTAGACTTACAAGGCATCACATGGGGCTGGGAAGAGACAGGCCAAGTCGTATGCTGGCTGTATGTGGACTCTCTACTGCAGAAGCAGAGTGCCTAGCAGAGCCCTCTGCACCGTTATGTCGGGCAGTGGTCTTTTGCTGGAGAGTCACCATGAGGATTTAATCTGTGTTTTGGTCTGGACTTAACTCCGCTCAGGGCTGATTATCAGCAACTGCAGAAGGCCACCTTCATTTCCTCTCATGCCCTAATGCTGAATACTACATGTGTCAGGGATCCCCATAGGAAGAACACATATATGCAGATTATATTGCAAAATTATTACTTTTTTTTAGGACGACTGACAATTATTTTTATTTTAAAGGTTCATGAGAGATTCCCAAGAAGATAGCGAACAACACAACTGAACTGTATGATCATTATAATGCTGGGCAGCAAAACAGTGAAACCAATAAAACTGGCTGAACTATGGGAACAATTTTGTCCAAAATGGATGCTTTTGTTGAAGATTATTATTGCTAATAACAATTTTAAAATGCTTCCTAGGCTTTAAGAGATTCTTTATTGCTTCCTGCAGCTTGATGGAAACCAATTAATGCTCTGAAAATGGTGTGATATGTCATGAACTGACAGAGTTACAGTGATTTACAAGCAAGCAGGCATTTAATATGTTCAGAAAATTCAATCATCTGCCTAAAATCATGTTGTTTTTCTAATTGACTATACCTAAAATGGGTTGGTATATGCTCTGGTATGTCAGAAAAGCTTTCTTACTGAATATTTATCAGGTAAAATAATCTTTGGTTGTCTTGCTAGTTCCAATAACCATTACCACAACTGCAGAGTGGCAGCATGGAAATAACTAAAAATTTAATTTCATGGTAGAGTGATTTCAATGGCATTTAACATATTACAAATAATTGTGAAACAACAAACAAGCAAATGAGGTGGGTCCACTGGGAAGCTCTCATCTGCAGAGAGGCTGATGGAATCTCACATTTGGTGTGTGCTACCTGGCAAGTCTTTTTACTGAACCCTGATCTACTGGGAATGGGCAATCCCACATATTTCTGAAAGCTGGCGTTATCAGGAGACAGTTGCTAATAGCAATGGCATATAAATCCTAGAAGACAATCAGAATAATCCCAGAAAGTTTCATACCAGCCCTCAGTAATTTCTCTTCCCATGTTTCATGTATGTCTTGTATACAGACATCCCAGATCTGGGTTCATACCCTAAACCTTGTGGGTCCTTCATTCCTGGGCAGGCAGAGCTGCCTGTCTTCCTTCTTTTCTTTACTTTCAGTCTTAATAATTTGGTCTTCCAGGCATGGAACCCTCTCCTATTGATATTGTGCCAAACAATCCTCTAAGTTCTTCCCTGAAAAAAGGGTCCTTCTCTCATCTGTTGTTAACTTCCTCTTCCACGTATCTCTCCTGCAGCATGTTTGACCTTGCTATACCAGTATATACAGAAAGACAGGAAATTTAAACATTTTACATAGAAGGTCAACAACTCACATGTTTTTCCCACTATAAGTAAACCAGATGATCTGACTTTTTAATATAAAAAGCCACTGTATAACCTCTAAAGTAAGGCTTTACTTCTAGATTTGGTTCTTTTTAAGTGGTTGGAGAGCTTGATTAACTGGGATTACTCAGCAGAAAACACAAACCAGATTCTATTTTTTCTTACCTGACTATCTTGTATTCTACTTCATATCTTCCAAATAAAAGATTGAAATTGATATGGGAGAAGCTCAGATTCAGAAACTTACTGGAAAAATATATTTCTACTGCATACTGAGGCATATAACTCAAAACTGGTCTCTTAGAGTACTCAGGAAAAGTGGAAAGTGCTTCTGGCACCCCTGAATGGAAATTCAATCATTTCTAGTGAGTTTGGTCAGAAAAATAGCTTGCTCCAAAGTGTCTGGGTGTGCCCACTCGTACATGAATTTTGTACTTGCAAGTGTCCACATGTAAGTATCCAATAACACAGAACTATAAATCCTGAAACACTGAAGACTTCTATTCAAATCTAGTTTCCACTGTTTAAAGAGATAAACTTTAGAAAGTACTTATAAAAAAAAAAAAAAACAACCACTTTTTTTTTGACCAATTCATCCAGTTTCTGTGGGCAAATCCAGGACCAGGCTTTGTAACTTCCACAACCTGCCCTCTGTAACTCTTGTTTGTCCTACATCTAAAAATACTAAAACAATGGTTTTAAAACAGGAAAAACAGGGAAATATCATTTAAACAAATGCATACATTGAGATTGTGATGGTTTATATCTATTCTAGTGGAGATGTTTTGTTTCGGGTTGGTTTTTTTTCTTGAAAATACTGTTAAGGCTTCCATAACACTATTAGTAAATGAAACCACGAAGCCTGTTTCTTCCCTGCTTTCCACTTCATGGAACCGTGACATAAAATGTACAAGCAGAAGGTGTCAGACACCACTTAATCACGATGGGAGCACAGTGAACTTCCTTCTGAGTGGCACAATGACTATTCCAGGTGTGCATTAATAGAGAATCAAATGAACATCAGTCCAACGTGCTTATCTGAAATACCTCCAGAGGGATTTTCTATTAGCTACTTCTTTGTCATTTTCTCCAAGTATCATTAACACCTATGCAGTAGTAGAGTACAGTTTAGACACATAAATCTTTATCAGGCATTTAAGAGAATTGGCGCCAGGTACATTTCTAAGATAATGTCATTTCCACTACTTTTAACAGAAGGGCATTGCCTCAGGTAGCTGTGGGCCATGGCCCACCCAGCTAGCATCAAATCACAGTCTGTCTTAAGTAATTTGTAATACAAATAATGTTGGGAGGAAAAATATAATCTCTAGTGTCCACCACAAATAGCAGTGCAAGGAAAATCCCATGGAGCCCATTCTTATCTATGCCGGATATATAACCTTCACAATTACTGAAGTAGAAAAATGGACTACTGTTGCACATGGTCAGCTTCACCAGTTCTGAAACCAAGATCATGGTAACTGCTGCCACAGGCAAGAAACATCTATGGCAAACAATTCTTGTTCATTACCATACTTCTCAGCTAAAGATCTCACTTCATAAACAGTGAACCCAAAATGTTATATTCTAGGAAAAATGCTTTGTGGAGTTGCCAGTGTGGGCTTGGGAGGATTGTGCTGATGAAAATTCAAATTCAGCATCCTTAGAAAGAAACTAGAATTTCAGAATTTAACTTAAAGAGAAACTGATTAGGCATTATTTAATTTAAGTTCAGTAGAATCCAGTTTGGGAAGAAAGCACTTAGTACATTTTTAGACAGGTATACACATATGTGTGTGTAAGTAGATATGTATAATTTATATATGTATATAAAGTTGCATTAATCCTACATCTACCTCTGCTATAACAAATGCACACAGTTGGGGTTTCAAATATGCTGATAGATAAAACACATCTGTTTTAATACATGGTTTGACTGCTCAAAATATATCTATGTTTTTACCCTGTGTTCACCATTATGCAACCTAAGCAAGTGTATGTTTCATTTACATATGACATTTTTGAATGTTAGTATTGAGAAGAACAGAAAAACATGTTTATTTCATCTCAAAAAACTTTTAATGACCTTTAGGGGGCATAGGTCCCTCTCTCATTCTCTCCCTTAGCTCTTAGCAGTGTACAGTTTCTTAAAAACCAAAACCGAAAACAAAACCCCTCCTGAGATATTGCAGTCGGAAAGCTGCAAATGATTTTATGAGCCTTGTGCATTGATATGCCACAACTGGGGCTACATAGCACCGCCACAGAGTACTAACAACCTCTTTCTATCACCCTCAGTGAGGATAAAGAAAAACAATGAAAATCCTTTCTTCTTCTCAAAAACCACTGCCAAATATTTCTGGTATATTTTCTATTAAAAATGTTTGGATTCAACATCTACTCTTTTTGAAGGTCACCTCGTTATTCCTGCTTAGTTAATTTTTTATTGCACAGTTGGTAAAGTATAAAGTGCCAAATATGTTAGATGGTCCTATAACAACATGGAACACATTTGAAAACAGAAGCCAGTTCTGAAGAAGTGACACCATCTTTCTAAGCTTTATTCTTGGTCAAATCTCACCCAAGCCCTGCCTAGGCCTAATCTAGCCTAAATCATGAGTTTGTACAATGTGCAGCTCTGACTTTTCCCAACGAGTACCCCTATCTGTAGAGAACTGGAATTCCTAGCATCTGCTTGCAGGTTTTTTTGTTAAGTTTAATCCAGGTTCATCAGGATCACTACTTCGTGAACTGAAAGACAACCCTAAAAATGTGTTTTTTCCTCCTTGCAGAAGCCAGGCTCCAATACATTTATCATGCGGTTGTATAGCCAAAAGTGTCATGAAAGAATAGGTAGTGCTGGAGAGAGCTTCAGGTGATACTGAGATCCATCTGCCTCCTCAAGCTGCTCCTACTCACTCGTATCATATCTAACTTGCTCTTAGAAACTACAAACTCCTTATCCTCCCTCAGTGACCTACTCCAAAAGCTCACTATATTATTCATGTGGCCTGTAGAGGCATGGGAGTAACCTGAAAAAATCATTGGCAGATACAAAAAGTATTGGGGAAACTGAGATGCAGGTGTGGCCAAGTGCTCGCCAGTAGAACGTACAAGGCTTGGAAATCGCACGCCTGCTCTCAGACCCTCTCCTTTGCCTTTCTGTATAGACACAGTCAAAAAGCCAGCTGGAACAGCTTGCGATTTTATGCAAAAGATCATCTTACAAAATACTGATCTGTCAGACCTCTGCCAGCAAGGCAGACCTCGGCTGGGTCCCCTTGTTCCAAGCCATCATCGTGTAACAGACTTCAGAGAAAACTGCAGTTTGTAAGAAGTAAGTGCATTTTTCTTTGTTACAGAAAGATGCTGAAAAAAAAATAGTGAAATAATTAATTGTAATTAACTGCCAGATTCTGAGGCAAAGCTAACTTGAGGCTTCTGAAGTAGAAAGTAAAAACAACAACCAAAAAGTTCATAAAGAAAGCAAGACTTAAGAAAAAAAGTTTAATCAAGTCAAGTAATCTATGCCTTTGAAACAATTAACTCTGCACTTAACAGCTGCAGTAGGGAGAGGAAGGGACAACGAATGATCACAAACAAAAAGGATGAACAAGAAAGAACACATAAATGAACAACTTCTGCCGCTGCAATTTTCCTCAGTGCAGGCACCGAGTCCAAACCTGAATTCAGCTTGGAAAAGAAATCAGTAAGCCAACAGGTCATTAAAAGAGAAGGAAGACACTTAAAATTTATGCTGCTCATTAGAGGTTTGCTTTAACTGCTTCACACTCACACTAGATAGAGTCTGAGCTGTGAAAGTAACCTTGCTCTTTACGGATGGAGATCTGCACCAATCAACTCTGCAAAGGGTGTTTACTGAAAAATTTCTTTAACAGATTTGGACTTGGTCCAGAGACCGAAGGAGAAGATTATTGGAAAAGACAGTGTGACTGCTGGCTTCTGGTGTTTTCTTTTTTTTTGCTTCTATTTCTTTCTTTTGCACGGCATTGAAGAGTTTCCGAGTTTCCATATTTCTCCTGTTTATGTCTATGGAGTTTCTATTCAGAAATTTAGTAAAGGGACAGCATTTTCCTGAAAAAAAATCCATNCTTTTTTTTTTTTTCCTTTTGAATATAGATATAAAAAGGTTCTTTCTATAGTTTATCCCAGGAAAAAAAAATCACTCAGAATTCTGTAATCTTACCTCCCTTCTTTCTTTCCCAAAGTAAAACCTGAAACATTTACTGTCCTAAAAAAAAATTGCCCTTTTTCGAAAATTCAAATTCATGACATCACCTTGTCGTAGAAATGGGCCTTAGTTGGAAACATAAGTACAGACTCCAAATTTCTGGAAGTTTATTTTTTGCTGGGTTTTTTTGTTTTATCCTTTTTTTCATATAGATAACAAATCCATATGGAAATCTTTCCAGAGTTTTCCCCTCTAAATGCAACACTGTCTAAGTCTTTCATTTCCCTGCCGTGTTTTGGGTGTTAGTGATGTCTTCATTTATTGCAGAAGAACCCAAGAATCCTAAGCTCAAATCTTAGCCAAATAAAAAGACAACAATATCACTTTAATATATTGTCTTCCACTTGCAGATCATCTTTTTACAGCTCTAGATACAGTCATGTGAATTTAAGCTTTAAAAACCTGTCCCATTTCTATCTTTTGCTTTTCAGTAAAAATAAAAATTAAAAGATCACAGTACAGTAATTTATTAGAAGGAGAAGTAGGATTTAGTATAAAAAAAATAAAAAGAGTGGAAAATGGATTATAAACCTATTAAAAAACCCATGAAAGCAAGTGACAGAGAATTATTATCTTGGTCATTTAGAATTTGTGGAGGAAAATTTCTAGAAAAATATGGTACATCTCATAAGACTTTGGCCTCAGCACTGGTGGAGCAAAAATGCAGTCAGTTTATATCTTAGTAATAGTCTCTTACTTCCCAGACAAATTCCAGATCCCTGAAAGTGTAGACCCACAAAAAGAACCGTTGAAACAGGCCAGATTCACTAAGAAAAATGATCTGTGCGAGTTCTCCATGTTTTTGTAAGATGGTTTGGTGTAGGCACGTGATTTTCATATGTCAGCTGTGTGCATGGATAGGGGTTCCCATAGCTGTAAGGCCCAACCCACTTGGCAAAACTTGTAGTCACTGGCTAAGTGGGTGTTACCATTTCTCCATATTTAACAAACTATTTCATGTGAAAATATTCAAAACTGTAAAAAGACAGACTGCTAAATTTTTATTAGAATCAACGGTGATATCTTTTCCAGACAGATAATTCATCAGCAGGCCTAAGTCTTCCAGGAAAATGTATACTGTCCAGTTTAAGTTCAAACCAGCTGCCTTCAGTTTTTCCAGAAGCTTCAGAATGTTTTTAAACACCTTTCAAGAGATAACACATCATCTACTTTCACTTCACTCACTGTATTTGTCAAGAAACAATTTGCAGTAGTCATGCATTTACAGGATACAGGAAAAGAGACAAAGGACAGTCCACGTGTCAGTCAGGAGGAGACAATGCCATATTAAAAGTGGTTAAATCTATTATTTGACAATGAATTATTCATTTGTTCAAATACTAAAACAGAACAACCAAGTTGTATGGAAACCAAGAAAGTTTAGACGTACGTGTCTGTAGGAAGTTTACTTCTGCATTCTTAATGAAATTATTGTGTCCAAAGATCTTTTTAATAAGATACCTCATATAAGTTTTAATTGTATCTTAAAGATTTTAGCTGATGGGTATGTAATACTTCACACAGCGCTACCCAGAACAGATGAAAACAGATAAATTTTAGAATGTTAAGTGTTCTAGGATGGGAAAAGTTTTTTTGTTTTTATATCCTCAATTGTCAAGAAAGGAAGGCTATGAAATCCAATTATATATAGCAGTGTCCCTGGGATGAATGCCAACCAGCTGCTCTGTCTCTTACCTTCTCCTTTGACTTTTAGGACTTTGGAATTGTCTGTGAAGAATCAGTAAGAAACCTAGCAATATTGGTTGCATGCTTTAATCTAGTCTTCTGTTTATTTTCCCTCCAAAGTGTTACCTTTGAATCATACCTATTTTCTAACACTGCCGTGGTGGTCCTGGGCTGGTAGAAAAAAAAGGTAAGCTCTGTTCTCATTTTATTTTGGCCTACTTCCCTACTCCTAGCAATAAGTTAAGCAAATACTCCAACATCCATATCCTTTATCCTTTCTCCTATATACTTCTGAGATATTGATCCTTTTAAAAACAAAGAGAGAGAAAAGAAAAACCTCAGTTTAAAATTTTCAGAATCAAAAAAACATTTGCCTCCTGTAAAAAATCATTTGAATACAAAAAGACTTCTTCAGGGTATCAAAGCATGTGATGCTGAAGAAAGTCAGTATATAAACATCCTAAGAAACAGTGTATAAAACAAGGTACTATGTTCATAGAACATCACTCTCAGTAAAAATAATTTTAAACTTAGTCAGTACCAAATGGCAAAACTGGCATAAAGTCTGTCTAACCACACAATTTTTAAACCTGGAATACAAAATTTCTGTTTTCCAAAAGGAATAAAAACATCAGTACAATTTTATTTAATCTCATATCAGTAGAGGTGCCGATGGTCCCTAACCACACACATAGTAAGAGCAGCTGAAACTGTAATACCTCTTTGCAAAGAAAAGCATTACTCTTACTGTGTTTCTACAAATGTCTACCCTGAGTCTTACCAAATGTAGGCCTACAGAGCTGGCAGCAGCCTATATTTTTGGGAAAACTGTTGTTCTGTCTGTACTATAGGAACATGGTGTGCTTTCATGAGAAACTAAGGTAGACGTGGGATTCCTAGAGACTGTCTGCTCAAATATCCTAATATCCTACTGCCACCAGTAACATAGCTCATAGAAAAACACAAGTAATACAGAACAAATGTAATCTGGTCTAGAAGAACAGGAAAAGAGAGAGGACATAGGTAGTTGCATCAGCTGTGGCCTGAAGAAGCTCTGAGCTGGAGCTGGCCTGAGCTGGGGAATCCACGCGCCATGGCAGTGCTTTGGAAGCTGTGGTCTTTCATAGAATCATAGAATGGTTTAGGTTGGAAAAGACCTTGAAGATCATTTATTTCTAACCCCCCTGCCATAGGTAGGGACACCTCCCACTAGACCAGGTTGCTCAAAGCCCCATCCAGCCTGGCCTTAAACATCTCCAGGGATGGAGCTTCCGCAACTTCTCTGGGCAATCTGTTCCAGTGTCTTAACACCCTCAGAGTGAAAAAATTCTTCCTAATATCTAATCTAAATGTACCTTCTTCCAGTTTAAAGCCATTCCCCCTCATTCTATGATGTAAGCAAATGAAGTGAAGAGTCTCTTCATGGATAATCCAAACCCCATATGATCCCACCCTAAATAATGCAGACTCAACTATAGTCTTGCTAATAATCATAGGCTTAATGATGGATTTCCCTTAGAGTATCTCAGGAAGGCTCTCAAGGTGAGTCAGACTTGACCAGTGCTCTTGATTTTATTTCCATCCTTAAAAATGTGGGTTTCAGGAAAGGTTAATTTTGAGTGAGTTTAACAGGGAGCACTTCAGTGTCTTCAGTTAAGTTCAGCACATTTACAAGAGCACAGAATTTGGTCATCAAACACAGATCAACAGCTCTGGAAAATAGTCTTCGCTAACTTTTTTTTTTTTTAATATAGCAGCCTTCCCCACCCCTTATCTATGTAGCTGTAACTGAATTCACAGGAGTAATTTTTCTTTAAAACTAAGAAAGCTAAGAAAATTAAAAAATGAAGACTCCTTTTCCAGGAAGATGGTCATAAATAAAAGAGGAGGATTACTGCAGCATGACAGTTCATAGATCCTGGATGGAAGTTCTTAGAGCAACTCCCTGGGGAACCCTCTCAGAAGATCAACAAACCCCCTAATCCTCAGAGGTAACTGTGTGAAAATCGCTGGATTTTGAAGATTGTAAAGGTTCTCCCTCCAACTGTTATTGTTTTGAAGGCCTTGTTTCCTCTCTTTCCCATTTCCCAAGTTTCAGGGAAGAGACATCAGACAGTAAAGTAGTACATTGCATTCTATTAAAATACTGTTTTCTGGAAGGCTTCATATAAAACAGGCAAAAACGTATTGTTAGCAACAATATCCTAACAATGGACACCGTTACATGTTCATTCCCCTAACTTTCACCTTTATGTAGCCATGTTCATCTGCCAACCGGCGATTCTAAAGGGAAAATTCATTAGAATATGCTTTATAATGCACCCACTGAAATCACATTCATTACTATTCTTGGTAGCTATTCCAGCAATATAAAGCAGACATCATGCTGTCTTACCGTTCCCCATTATGCTTGGGGCTCTACTGTATTATTAAAGCAGTGGAAAGTAGTAAAACCACACCTATTTTAATGGCCATATAAAACATTGATCTCTGCTGGATAAAGGTTTCCATTTTTAATGCATTACATAACATTCCTGACTTTAGTGGCGGACTTTACATTTTAAGTTATTTGAATATATTTTTTTTTTTTATAGGAAGAGAGTTTCTCTTTGTTTTCTTGAAAACAGAAAACTGTTGCAACATCTATGTCTTCTGGACTCAAAAAAGAGCCAACACGTTCATTTAATAAAGAAAGCAGCTTTCATTTCTTAACTGGTATATCGGTAAGTACCATTTTCCTCAGTTCCCCAGTACAGGGAGGTACCTTAGCTCCATTCTGGGAAAAGATACAGGTATGCACCATTTCCTGGCAGTCTGATTTCTGGAGGAAAATACATCAACATCTCGAAGAGAGAAGAGATCCCCAGGAGAAGGGGAACAAACCTATGAAGCATACCAATGAGGTCATAACCTCACTCAAGTATAGTTCTCATTAAAAGTATATCCTGGGGTTGGGAGACTTCAGCCCTTCTTTGTGTCTCTTTTTCCTCTGATTTTTCTGACTTTTCTTTCCCTTTCACATTTGATCTGTTGATGAAGAGCTGGTACTGGACACATGTTAAGGACCTGTTTAAAAAAGGCAAGGGAAAGCAAGGGAAGGAGAGGCGACGAGAGGAGAGGCGAGGAGAGGAGAGGAGAGGAGAAGGAAGGGGATAGGATTTTTTAAAGAATTGCACAGCAATTCAGAAAGGAATCGAAAAAAGGTAATATTACCCATGATTTTTGTATTAACAAAAGTATTAACTGTCAGCAGTCCTTGAGTCAAGGCAAAACAGTTATCACTAATTGGTAATAACTAATTTTACTGAAAAATTCTTTACTCCTTTTTGGTTTTGGCTTTGTCTTTTCCTCAATCCTTTCTTTCTCACAACTGTTCTTTTTTTTCTAGGTATTCTCCTTCTTTTCTTATAACTGTATTCCCAAAACTTCATTATTTTTCTCTTATGTTGTCTAAAGCAGGCACTAGTGGGAAAACTAATAAATAAGTTAAGTGAAATGCCTGTAGATGTGGACTACCTGAAACAGTCTAAATCAAATTATCAGAGCCAGCAATGTACAGAAGAAATACAAACTAGATCAAGAGGAAACTCGGCACAACTTTGTAGAAAAACAGTACACAGTACTGTAATTAATAACTATTTTGGAGTGGGTGGGATTATGAGTTGCAGATGGCTTTGTGTGCTCTAAAATCCAAATTGTCAGAAAACCTATGCAAAGTTTTCTCCAATTCAGAAATGTTTTTAAAAAAGAGGAACTTCTGTGAGACAGTATTGCACCTTCACACAAATGCTTGGCGGCTGTGTGTAGAGACACCTGGTGAAGTACTGAGAGACAGGTAACCCGTGTAGCAATATCATAGTAATGTTTGACTAAACTCAAAATCCAGCCCTCACTCAGAGCCAGAGCCCAGCTTTTCTGAACACCGTGTGAGTACCTAGGCAAGAAGCCCTTGTCTCTTTGTGCTTGCAGCTGAGGGCACCTGTATTGCTTGATTCTCTCACATAGCTTAAGGATGGAATGAGTTAAATAATGGCACTTGGCAACCGGACCACAGATGCAGAGAATCTAGTGAAGGCAATGACAAAAATCCTCATACTGTAAAGTATGTAACTTGTAACTCGTTCCCAAGCTCCTGATCGAGCTTTTGGAGCCTTTGTGTGTTACAGGCTCCCATTCAGCCAATATCAGAGAAACATCAGGAATCAGATCTTAAAAATGTCAAAAGAAATTACTGGTCTGTAACCTGTGATTGAGTCTATCGATAATAGACAATGACAAGCAAGGACTTAAAGCTAATGCTCATGGAGAACTGGCCTCCTCTGTGTACTATTTTCTCTGTTAGTTTTTCCATATTTACGTGCTCCCTCTATGTGGCTTGCTTATCTGTGCATTACGAGTGTAGGCTGTGAGCTCTCTAGGGTGAGGCTACCCTAGGGAGCATATGCATATGAAACATAGCAGAGCAGGGTCGAACCAAGATTTGTAGCTGTACCGCCAGGCAAATAAACATGATTAAGAAAAGGCTTTAATTTTATTGAACTTTTCCAACTTAAGAACCAAGAAAATTATTTAATAGGCTTTTCTGTTTACCAAATGTAGTATAACCAGAGCTATATTTTTTCTCCTCTGACAAGTATATTCCTGCATATGCCAGGATTCTAGAAATACTACGATGAAGGACAGGTTTTTTGGATTTCTCCATGTTATTTTATGTGTTCAACCCAATGGGATAAAAGGCATTTTTAAACCCTGCAATGTATGTCTGGTTCTTTACATAAAACTAAACATCATATAAATGCATCTAAGGAATTTACAAAGTAAGTGGGAGTTTCAGAAACTTGTTCTGAGATAAAGCTGTCATGTTAGGAGAGAAAGATAGTTCAGTGCAAACATATGTGGTGGAAATGGGTCGGTACATCTGGAATATGTCCTCATGCTTATTACAATCGGAAATGCCACTTCTGTATTGACTGTGTGAAAAACCCTGTAACATCAAAGTATGCTTTGGGAGAAGATCATTGCTTGGAAAGAATAGTGTACTGAATATGGAGTTCAATTCCCCGAAAAGATAGCAAGATGAGAAAGGAATTTCACAATACCTTTTCATGTAATTAGCTCACCTAAATATCCCTTCTGCTTTGAAATAACCCATTCTGAATAGGCTTGATTTGCCTATACTGACTATGTTTATTCCCTTTCACTGTATATTCATCAGAGTAGTCATCTCTATTTTTAAAAATCTCACATGGAAGAGTCTGGTGACAATATGTTTAATTTTCATTTCTTATTTTTTACAATGCCCATCTTGCAGAACATGATTTTGGAAAAGAGGTTGGTGCAGAGCAGGTCAAAAGCGCTCTGGGACAGGCTTGAGCAACTCTAGTGCAATGGGGTCTCCTGGGGGGTGATGGTAGTATAAATAATAATAAAATGTTAACAATTCTGCCTGCCAGGCTTCCTTCTTCAGGATATTACTGCAGTGCATCTGAATGTGCTTTGACTGGGCCAATGCTTTTTGCTTCCCTATTCTGGGAACTATTTGTTCCTTCCTAAACATTTGTGACTTTCCATTAAGAGACACATTAAATGATTGAACAGATTTAACCTTATTTTTGGTCAGCAAAAGTCAATGAATTGCTGAAGATTTCTTTTTAATTCTTTGTTTCACAGAAGCTTCAAATCTGCCAAGAGAAAATACTATATGAAACTTTCCTTCTGAAATCTTGGGAAAGCCATACCTTTAGTCATTTACCTAAGTGTTAAGAAACCATCCAGATGCGGTTGCCGTAAAATTTATAACCAGAACCTACCTTTAATTAAAACCTTACTGCAACAACAGAGAAACAGAGTGGGCTTTTCCATCCAGCCAAGTGGAATCTGCTCATTCTGGTTTATAATTCAATTTTTATAGTGCCCTTTTCAGAGGAGACTCTCCTCTCTTTCCTGTCTGTCTTCGATTATTGCTGGGCTGGTGCCACTATCACGGCCTGTGCGCTGCAAGACCAAATCTGAGTTTACGCAACACAAAAGAGCAGGTCCAGCTCCTCAGTCACTCCAGGCTTGCATCTGACAGCACTCTGGAAGCACAGACCTTGCACAAACTGCCAATAAAAGCCAACCTTCCCAACTGCATTCCTTTAAAAGCCACTATTGTTCTCATTCATGACTGAACAGCTCAGCCTTCCTTTCAAATGAAAAAAAGAAGTCCAGGCTGCATTGAACAACTTCCAGACGTTTCCTCCACCCTCAGAGCATTTCAATCCTATCATAAGGCTTTTGTGTGTAGTACCCCTGAAATGGGTATGGTTGTTATTATTCTCTCTGATAGGACAAAATCTCTCCAATTAATGCCAGCTTGATATTTCTTTAATCTTTTAAAAGAAATTTTCTGTGTGTATTAACATACAGAGTTGGAAGGGCAGAGTAGCAAATACACGCGAGGCATAATTTTACTGGCAGACAAGTAGGTGATGGATTAAGTCTGGTGGTACTTCAGCTTCTTCAGTAATAAGCCATTTTCATGATGATACCACATTGTTTTTCTAAGTCACATTCTGGGCTTCAAAACAATGCAAGTGGTTATAATTTACTTTCAGTTTACTCAGCGTTATGCTAGAAAAACAATCAGCTTCAGGAAGGTGTCATGAATGGTTGTGTTTTTAACACAGAGACACCTAGATAGCCCTTTTCACCTCTTTCTTGGTTACGTTTATTTATCTCTTTACTATAATTACTACCTAAAAGTATGTTACCAACTTCTAGTGGGCTAGAAACTAAAAAGAGGGCATGGTCCTTACCCAGGAGACACAGCAATCTAAAATACAGGGCAACTGGACAGTTAAACTGGTGAGTTAAAGGACAAACATCTGCCAAAATATATTTAAAAAAAAAAAAAAGTTGTATTTTACCTTGGCTGATTTCATTTTTTGACACATTTATATTAGGAAAAGAAACATGAGGATATAGATTATTTATATTCCCTGTTACAAATTTAGATTTGATACATGTAAAATAAAATAAACCTGGGTTCTCTGCTGTGAACCAGCAGAGACGGAAATGACCAATCCTGGGCCGGTCAGACAGCCTTTGGTGCTTTGCTTCCCATTGGAACAGGGAACAAAGCACGGAGCCTCCCTCCATAGCACAAGGGCAAAATTAGGTAGATTCAAATATAATTATTTAAATAATCCAACTCTGTGAGTAGGAAAGCTTTTACAGGAAGACACTAAGTTAAAGGGCGTCTTCAGTCCTGCCTTTTGACACTTAAGTGCCTTTTACTATGAGGAAAAACTCCTTAAAAACCAGAAGCCTCTGCTAAAGGTGAGTCCAGTTTTTCATTAAGCATGTTCCATGGAGGATATAAAGAAAGCAAGCTTCTGTTGAACACACTCCTGGACAGAATTAATTGCTCGGTGCAGGAGCATTGAAAGTCTCCTTCCACCTGTAGGGATTCAGACCCAAAGTTCCCATGAAGGCAGTGGGAGTACGCCTCAGGCCCCCCATTGAAGCTGTGCATACAAATCACTTGAAGTTTACTCTAAGAGGAAGCGTGGAGCAATACAGTGAAAGTGTTACTCCATAGCACACTCATTAGGACATCCATCTGGGATGCAGGAGAGCAGTTATTGATTTATTTTTTTGATCAGGTTGCAAAGTCAAATCCGTATCCCCAACAAAAAGCACTCCTATGAAATGCACATACACCTAAGCAGGAGATCCATACAGCTCTGGACGGTGAGCTACTTAGTAGTAAATACCAGCATTAAGGAGCTGGCCATTGAGACATCATGTTCTCCCAAATCATCCATGTTTGTCCCAATGAATAGGGCACCTGTACAGGCTGTCTCTGGAATCTCTATTTTGGAATTAACTGCCTGAAATAAACCCTTTTTACAAAAATGAAGGAACTAGCATCCCCGATATCTAATGGTCTAGTGGTCAGCGTTTACACGGGAAGCCATAAAGAAGGATAACCTTGCGGAATAGCTTTCTTCCATAAGAGTAGATAAGCTGGGTTCCATTCCCTATTTGCTTGAGTATTAAAGTATTTTATACGTAGTGTAAGTAGTATTAATTAATGAGCAGGAGAGGACTTTCCTCAGTGGTACATCCACTGGAGAGGAGGTGATATTGGTTCAAACCTTGACAAGCAAATAAGAAACTGAACTGGATCCTGCACAAATTGGACAAATTTTCTTCCCGCTGAAATATTGGGAAAGTAAGGAGCCCCTGCTTTAGGCACAACCTTATTTAGTCTAGAACTCAGAACAGTCCCTTGGACAACATTATCTGGGGGTGTTGTTTGACAGCTGGCTGAATATGAGCCAGCAGTGTGCCCAGTGGCCAAGACCAGTAGCACCCTGGCTTGTATCAGAAATAGTGCAGCCAGAAGGACTAGGGACTGTACTCAGCACTGGTGAGGTCCCACCTCGAGTACTGTACTCAGTTTTGGGCTCCTCACTACAAGAAAGACATTGAGGTGTTGGAGTGTGTCCAGAGAAGGGCAACAAAGCTGGTGAGGGGTCTGGGGGACAAGTTTTATGAGGAGTATCTGAGGCAACTGGGATCGTTTAAACTGGAAAAAAGGAGGCTGAGGGGAGACTTCATCACTCTCTACAACTACCTGAAAGGAGGTTGTAGAGAGGTAAGGGCTGGTCTCTTCTCCCAAGTAACAAGCGATAGGACAAGAGGAAATGGCCTCAAGTTGTGCAAAGGGAGGATTAGATTGGGTATTAGGAAAAATTTCTTCACTGAGAGGGTTATCAAACATTGGAACAGGCTGCCCAGGGAAGTGGTGTAGTCGCCGTCCCCGGAGCCATTTAAAAGACGTGTAAACATGGCACTTAGGGACATGGTTTAGTGGTGGACTTGGCAGCATTAGGTTAACGGTTCAACTTAATGATCTTAAAGGTCTTTTCCAACCCAAATTATTCTATGATTCAATGATTCTAAAAACCTACTAATTACTGTGTCCTGCTAGGACAGTCACAGACTAAATGTGTCTACACTGATTTAGCAGTAGAAGTTACATGCCTATGAGATAAGGTGGCAGCTGAAGGAGAGTTTTGTGCATGTCACAAGCACATGATGCTGATGTAAATTCCTTCATGGTAAGGAGATGCAAGTTGGCTGAGAAAATCTGTACCTAATGGGATAAGATCTGCTATTCTCATCTCTCAAAAAGAATAACATAGTAAAGCATTGTCTGTCTCCATCTAAATTTAGCATGAGGGATCTTTATTGTTTTTATTTAGTGAATTAATAGTTACCTTATCCAAACATCCTCTTCCCTCTCACTGTTTCCTTCCCTATTGCCTGTTTCTCCTCTACAGCTGGGAGGAAGCATCCCTTGGTCCCACAGGACTGTCCACTGGGTCACATTGCACTCAGCCAGTGCCTCTCGCCCTAATTTGAGCTGAACACACATATCTTTCGGGTGCCAGAAACTTAAAATGGTAAATAAAGATTAGGCACCAGGAAGGGAGGATAGAGGGAGGAAGTCTGTCATGAAATAGCAAGCTGAGAAGTTACTGACTGTTCCTCTCCCTGCTGTCAGGGAGAAGGAGAGATGCTCAGAGAAGTTTCTCATTCAAAACAAGGCGCTCATCCCTTATATTGCTGAAAACGTGTATCTGATAAATGCAGAGCTCCATTTCTCTTCCCTGCCACCCATGTCCAGGCTCTCCTCTAGATGTTAGAATGGAACAAAGTCCCTCTTTGTCTTTGTCCCTGCTTCCCTTCTTCCCTGGACAGACATCTCCTGGCCACTGTCACATTAGAGCACCCTTCAGCAGCTCTGACTAAGGCTCCCAGGTCACCGGTATGTGCGTGGGACCGGCCTCTTTCAGAAAAACCTGGTGACACAGGGCCAGCCGTTCTACACACAAACCCCTGGAAGGTCCTAATGTGTTCAGCATGTGCAAGCTGATTAAGCTCTGACTACAGGGAAACATATAATCATCTGCATATAGTTGGAGGTAGTAAGAAGAGAAGTTATTAAACATGGTATGAAGGAGTTTATTAGGAGTAATAGGATGGAATTGAGAAAGCAAACACGTGAACATATGGAAAAACTGCCTGACAATGAGATCAACTCTAAGTAAGAAAGGGTAGCGTAAGGAAGTGGTAGAAACCACATTTAAAATTAGACTTAACACTAGAAAATGTGCTGCAGGGAACACACCCGCCCTGGCAGAGAGATGTGCCGACTGATGGAGTAAATCTTTTTTCTCTGCACCTAGCATTCCTGGATCTGAAAACAGGTCCAACTACAACAGACCCAGACTCCACGTTTTGAGGATTCATGTCATCTCTACTATGATCAGCAGGAAAATGCTATCTTTTTTAATATAAGTTATGAGCTACGGGAAATTGTAACTGACCTGAAAGTCAGGGAGAAGATGGAGAAAACAAACAAGGGACATGAGGCTGGTTTTGCACTGGTAGAGGTGAAAGAGCACCTTAACAGGACTGTAATGGTTATATATTTCCAGACTAGCCATCACCTGTGGCTTTATCTAAAAATTTTATTACACATGTAGTGTTTTCTGGATGGAGAGGGGGGTTAAAGGAAAGCAAGATGTGTGATATTAAAGAAAAAAGTCCAGGGTGTAGAAAGTGCAGGCAATGTGTTTTGCCTTTCTTGCTTTCAGTGTAAGGGGAAAAGAGCTGTCGGGAAAGTCTGCCTTGGTTATTTTTACAGACATAAAACTATTGCTAAACACGGCACGTAGACACCGCCGACTGGAAATACCCACCCACCACCTACGTATTTATTGTGAAACCAAGGCAATAGCAGAAGGCAGCAGTGCTGCTGTTATCAGTTCAGCTGGGAATACCAGAAATCCTCATGTCCTTTCAGCAGACGGTTGACTCTGCAGCTCCAGCTAGGCAGCAAAATCTCGGTTCTCAGCTGATATGACAGTGCATGTCTAAGAAGGCTTGAATTAACTGTCAGACATTGCCTCAGGACACAAAGACGCATAGATTTTTCCATTCTCTTTTTTTGCAATCTCTCCGCTTAATCCCACACAGCAGTTTCAGTGAAACCCAATAGGTCACTGGTGGGTTGCTCCCTACAACTCCTGTTTTCTTCCTGTGCAGACAGTCTCAAATGGAGGAGCTAAATCAGGTTTAAGTGTCTGGCACGCAAATGACAGAAAAAAGCAGAGGTTTGTGTGGATATATGAATTGGCATATTGATTTTAATGACTGAATATTGCTTTTTAGGAGGTAAATATAGAAATGGCTAAAGCTATTGTTGCAATTTGGTATTTTTGGAGGGTATCCTGGTTTTAGGACTAGGGACGTATATTTCTGAGGAAAATCTCTCTCTTGGTCTATTTTATGTGGTGTTGCAGTTTTACACCCTCACATATGGACTCTGGGGGTGTCTTTGGCCTCTTGTACAATTTTAATGCACAAATCAAGAGTAAACTGTGTAAACTGTTTCACTGTGTAAACACACACCCAAATGAGGCAAATGGAACCATTTCTGTTCCCAACCACCTGCTCTGTCTCAGAGTCCCTACAAAGCAATTACACAGCTGAATATAATGTCTGTGGAATTTGATGCTTTTTCATTACAAAATCTTGGCTAAGAAATTCTGGGTTTATGTTTATCATTGTTAGTTTTACGGACTTTGGCAGCATTACATGAGGAAATCAATTAAGGGCAGCTTAATTATTTAATCCAAATGATATACATTTTCATCATGTGGTTTGCAGAAAAAATTGTAAGTAAAATGCCGTGGGGAGTTGATGGAGTACTTACTAATCAATATATCCAGAAAACAGTGGCAGGTGGATGCTAAAAAAACATTCAGAAAATTATCTTAAGAACTCTGAAGCTGTGTAGCTTCACTGTTGTTAAAAAACCCCAATAATATTTGCATTAAACTCAAACACTGTTGTTCTTGATAACACTTTTACTCAGATACATACATAGTCAAAAGAAAATCAGGAAATACTGGAAGTCTGTGTTTGCGCTTCTACAAGTGAGAGAAAAGAGCAGTGTGTGTTTACCTCATTCTTTTGAGTTATGTTTTCAGTTGGCCTGTAAGTGCAATAAATTTTTCTTCACTGCCACACAATCTGAAACACTTTTCTTCATCTACGTTCCAGATCTGGCCTTTGATGTAGGTGACAGGATGTGAAATGGGTTCCTCTTAATCACTGAGGAATGCGTTCTTAGAAGGTTGTCAAGAGTTATCTCAGCTGTCCTGAAGTCTTTGGTGGCCAAACTCCATCGTATTTCTTGCTTTTACTTTAACATAGATGTATGTGAATGGGAGGTAAACGCTGACTTTTTTCTGTTGTGCTCCTGTGTCATATGGTATTGCCAAAGGATCAGATAGTGAAGAAAAAGGCTTTAGAGGTCAGGAGTCTTGGATGGCAGGCTTAAATTAAACATTTAATTGAGTGACCCTCAGCAAGTCGTTTCATTCTGCACATCAGTTTTCCCTCATGACTGTCATTTTTAATATCCAGGACACTGAGATTTCTGGGTGGGTGGCACTGTTATTGATTATTTGCATGACTCGCATCCAAGAACCCTGGTCACAGAGTCAACCCATCTGCGCTGAACACAGTACAAAACTGACAAACACACATATACAGATTGTAAAATCGTGTGTTAGGGACAAAGTAACAATAATCCATAATACAAACAACATTAACATTAGCTGTCTTTCATGACTCTTGCACTAGAAAATCCTGAAGGAAGCAGAGCCTTGAAAACGAGACAAATAGATGAAACATTCACTCAAAATGACTTAGTCACAACAAATTCCCTGCTCACCAGCAGATTGTTTTGGGAAGCTGCTATCTGGAATATTTGAGGCAAAGCAGCTGTTTCCAGCTACTCCCCTCCACAGACAGCTCTGCATAGAAGGCATATGGAGAAGATACATGGAGGCAGCTAGCGCCTATATGATGTCACCCTGAACTGATCAAACATCTGAGTTTTGTTTTATTTCATAAGGCTTTTTTCATCAACAAAGCCAAATGTCATGTTCTGTTATCCTAGTCCTTCCCACAAAAGGATTATAGCTGTCTAGTTTATCAGGGTTCATTTTTTTGCTAACAGTGCCCACATTTCCTTCTCTTTACAGTATGATAAGACAGTAATCTTGATTTTCTGCTAATCAGTCCAAGGGTTTTAACACTTAATACTTTATGCGTGGAAAGCAAAAGAACTGTCAGCATGATATAATTAAATTATCTCTCATTGACCCTTAAAATCTTTAACAGCACCTCTTGCAGTCACATAATTAATGTAAATTGCAAGGAAAGCATCCAAATTCAGTCAGATCTCCTGAATAATAACAGCTTTCTGCATTCCTGAACCCACAGCTGTTAGCATTGCTGTCAAGATGTGTTTAAAGAACCTTGAATTAGTAACAACTACATAACCATAAGCAATACTAGGTAGAAAATGCTACTTAAATCATTGGTGATTTGTTAGATACTGGAGACCTCACTGCAAAACGTTTTGACTTTCCATTCAGAACACCATATCTAGGATTTAATCAAAATAATTTACTAGATATTGTCTCTCTGGTCTACTTTCTCAGTAACCAAATCTACATAAACAGATATCAATTACAAATGTTTCTGATTAGAGATACTCAGGGAAGTATCAATGTCCCGAACCATAAGTTTCAGAAAAATTAATACCGTCTCAGGCCATTTAGAGGTAAGATTCAGGAACAGAGATATGAAAATTGAATATCAAAGCCAGCTTTAAGACTGTCTGTCATTCTTACATGCACAGAAAGGATGTCAGGGTACTGACTGTCTGAGTCCTGAGACAGTCCATCGATAATGTTTGAGATAGTGCCACCTGATATTATGGTCGCAGACATCCTAAATCAAGATTTTTCTTTTTTGGTATTTGTTT
>VZSZ01007853.1:35326-55683 GCA_013398815.1 Ibidorhyncha struthersii | reverse complement strand
CCCCGCCATCCCCATCCCCAATATCATTATTTAAAACAACTCTGAGAAGACATTGGTTTGCCACCTGCATCCTCTGCTGGTCCATTTTCTCGCTATTGATTTACCAGAAATTCATTCCCTCTCTGAGTCATCCACACAGGACTGACCATGCACAACTAATTCACTGAGCATGTGAAGGTGAGGACCTGCGTTTCAAGGGACTTCACTGCTGAGCGAGAGCAGCCACCCTTCTGATTCACACCAGCAAGGCTCTGTTCCCCATAAATCTGATTTCCCCAGACTTTTCCTGCTGATCAAAGTATCACCCAGTGATAATGCAGAGCAGAAATGGAGGTTTCTTGGCTGCTGGAGGCAGACATGACAGCACTCAAGGTTAACAGATGGTTTTGCTTTATCAGAAAATGATCTCAGCTTCCACCCTCTAAATTTCTCATGCTAGAGGAAAATCAGACCAAATGAATGGCGTAGGTATCTGAGGAGTGGGAGGAGAGCTATGTTTCCTTTAGCCTAGGCACCATCAGGAGCCCCAGCCAGCTCTGGCACATCCATCTCCCCTTACTGCTGTGAGCGTTTAGGATGGGCAAAAGCCATTTTCCTCTCTGTCTTACTCCACAGCGTGTTCAGGGCAGTTTTCAAGGCTGTTATATCTGTCCTCAGCCAGACATAGCAGCTGGGCCTGGGGCCAGGAGTCCGGCTCATTGTCCAGAAATGTGATTCTGATTTGGACTTTGCGATGGGTGAGGGAGCTGCACTGAGCTTCCTTAAGGAAGAAAGGAGTTTGGCCAAAGCCTTTGTAACACAATGCAAGTGTAAACCCCAGAGCTGGAGAACGTATAGCGATAGAAGGAGCTTTGGCCAGCCTCACTTATATCACTTGCAGCACTGCTACGACTTGCAGCTGTACCACGACTGTATTACATGTAAATGCTAATAGATCATCACTGTGTTCACAGCTGTGAAAGGGCACAGGAACCCTCTGACATACGACCGAGAGTAAATGGTTCGCACTGACCTCACAGCTATTTGCCTCTACTTTGGAACAGGATTAAAAGTACACAGAGAGCAAGGAAAGGGGCTCCTTGCTGGTATCCTACTTGTGTGGAGCCCTTCCCCTTGGGAACTAACTGTGGAAGAGCAGAGAGGCAGGCAAGCAGCTCCCCTTCTATGAGCACTGGCTCACTCCAGACTCAGTTGGATCTTAGGTGGTTGGGGACAGTGAAACTCAGTAAGAAAGGTTGTCATGGCTTGGCAACGTAGCTTTAATTATTCAAGCTGTTTGCATTTTGTTTATTTTCTTGATTGTTATATGATTATATAAGCAATCTGGTTTTAATTATTTATTCCTTATCCTTTCGATTTCCTCAGGAAAAAAAGGAACAAAAGAAATTTAATAAGCAAAGAGGGGAACCTGAAGTATTTCCAAGGTCTTCTGTCCTACAGCCTCAGGACTAGAAAGAGAGTAAATTACCGAGAGTACAGTTACAAACTACAATTACTACAAAAGTAGTTAGGATATTGAGAAAGCAGAGATATGATGGAAATAATCTCTGGTGCAGGGATGGAGCCCAAGACTCCCTACTAGGGTCCAGAACCCTGAGCTTTTGCTTTCTCTCTCATCCATTCATACTAGATCCTTGCCCCTATAATATCACATTGCTTCAAGAAAAAGCGTGGTCAGGCGATCTGTGAAATCAGAGCTCAGAAAGTAAATGGTGGTCTCTGAATGTCTGCTTCCATTTTTTCTCAGCAAGTAATCACTCTATTTTACAAAAGATAACAGTAGCACCCTTTCCTTGGGAGACTGTGCATTCGTGGTTACCTGTGCCGACCTGTAAAAGAGGATTTGAGGCTTTCACTCTCAATCAGACTGAGACATCTAATAAGTGTATCCATGTGTGCCTAAGCTCAGGAAATGAGAGGAAATTCAGCCCCACAGCAGCAGTGTGGCTATTGTTTTTAGCAGGAGTACTTGTTTGCTTTTTAAGATATACACCTAATTTTTGCCAGTTTTCCAGTAATTCTTACTATCTGAGTAACTGCACGGCCCATTTTGGCACTTCTAAGTCCAAGAAGCAATGGTTTAACTGTGTTGGCCCTGTGAGTGGACAGAGAAGCATTTTGGA
This sequence comes from Ibidorhyncha struthersii, assembly GCA_013398815.1. NCBI lineage: Eukaryota > Metazoa > Chordata > Aves > Charadriiformes > Charadriidae > Ibidorhyncha > Ibidorhyncha struthersii. The sequence continues at coordinate 53,560 of VZSZ01007853.1, read as the reverse complement.
GAATCGGGACTCTATCCTCAGTCAGAGAAATCTCTAGGAAATTCACAGCTGCATGTCACCAGGTTGAGTCTTTTATCAGAGGTATCCTCTCAGGATACACACTTCTCTCTTCTCAAGCCACTGGGATTTTCTTTGACTCTGTAGAGTCCTAAAAAAAGGTCTTTCTTTTTAATTTGCCAGGATCAGACAGGATGTGGATATAGCTCTAGACAGGATATGACATTTTACGCTTCAAAAAAAAAAAGGACCTTTATGTAGAGCAAGTACAAGGTCTGGATTCATTTTCACATTAAGACTCTAGATCACTCTCTTTCCAAGCTCATTCCACTGGATTTTTGAATCTCATTTTAAAATCTTTCAAATAATTACCCTATAATTTATACTGATCTTTGCTTAACTCCTCCTGACCTGTACAGCTGCCACCAGGCTATCATTCTGCAAACAAGGGGGCAGAGCAGTTCTTCTGTAGTAAGGCCAGAAAAGGGATAGAGAGATGGAGCAGGTAAGAAACAGAGCAGAAACTATTTTGGGACTCCCAGAGGGTTTTTGTTCAGCTAAGAGCAAAAGTTTGTTCTTAGTAATTAGCTCGCAAAACCTTTCTTACCCCCTACTATAATTTCTCTGGTGTTCTCTCCATCTCTAGCTACAGAAAAGGGTTTGGTATCCCTGGCTGTAAATAATTTTCTCTTCCCTCCTGCTACAGGATTGCTACATAATTTTATCCCAAGAGTACTGAAAAACATAAATTCTCACATGGCAATCAAAGCTCTTAAGTACATGAATGTACTGCTATGCAAAGGTACCACGCAGACACATTTACCCACGGGGGACATAGCACAGGTAGTAACAATATAGGGTCTCACTATAAAAAAATTACTACAGCTAATGAGATTAAGCTACCTGTTTATACTAGAAAACAAACTCAAAACTTACAGCTCTGGTGCTGCACAATGGATAATTGATACCTAATAAGTATGCTCAGTTTTTAATGGAAAATCTGTGAGAGTGAAGGAGAGAAGGCTGTTATAACATACGTAACTACAGTAATACATATGCTTATTTAATTTATCCACAATATAATAAAATAGTATTCATTAAAAGTGACCAAAAGAGAGAGAATTGCAAGGAGAGGACAAACAACTGTGCATTTATAGCCTCCAGAGCCAAAGAAACCTGGGGTTCCCAGCAGGGCAATTAGCTTTGCTAAACTGACAGCCACAGCCACCAGAACCAGGAGCCCTGCCTGCCGAAGTGAGCAGGATCACACCGCTGCGAAGCATGGTGGGGTGGGACCAGTCTGTCCTCGCTCCCCTGCTCCCCTCGGGAGAAGAGGTTTTCTCTGCAGACTGACCTACACCATGAGAACAGACCTGCTCCTAGGGAGCCACGTGCTAAGAACACGTTCGAAATATTCTTCCTTTCTAAGGAGGTTGTTTGTTCATCCAAGAAAAGGCAAATTAAATCTCTCCACTCAAGGCCTTTCAGCCTTGCTGCCTTTTAATTTATTTTGGCTGTGTGACAGCTTCCCTTTCCTACCCCGTTGCTCTGTCGCCTCTTCCCCCAGTGAGCTGTCAGAGCTCTGCTTTCTCTCTCTGGCTGCTATTTAACGTCTCCGTGCAAACCCCAGACCACAGGGTCTACCTCACAAGTCTTTTTTTTTTTTTTTTTTTCCAATTTTTCCTTTATTCCCTTAGAGTGTGCTTACAGACTCTCATCTTACTTAAATACAATGGAAAAAGACCACTCTTCACTTTGGCTCCTGTAGTTAAGCTACCATTATTGATACGGTCTGCTGAAAGACAGAAGAGACATGCGGGTGTTGGGATTTGCGCGTTGCACAGCGGGATGCCTCAACTCCTCCACCACAAACGCACCTACTCAAAATGCCCTTTTGGGCTGCGTGCCTGTGGTTTAGCATATACCAACAGGTGGAGGACACCGGTCTGTGGCAGCTGGCAGGTCTCCTCCGGGCTGTCACATCTCCTTGCGCCGCACCACCGCCAGCAGGGTTTTACCCTCCTCAGCGCTAGCTCATCCGCCTCCTTCCACTTCCTTAACGCCGGCAGACTTTTGCAGAGGTAAAACTGTCAAAGAATTCTAAGTACTAACTTGAGTCCAGAAGGGCATTTACAGTGACCGCTCATCGCAGATGCTGGATAACCGCCTGGGAGGTACTAAGCCTCAACTCAAGTGAAAATAGGTGATGTAGGGTGCCAGGCTCCATTCAGTACAGTGTCTGATGGTGTGCAAAAATCCAGCAAACCACAGGCCTTCAAGAGAGTTTTTACCCACTACTTGGATATTGTGGAAAACTCAGGCTGTAAAAAGGTCTGCAGAAGCTCTTCGTTGGAACGTGGCACTGTCATTGTACATTGACGTGGCACTGTCAATGTACATTGGGATGACGCATTTCCAGCCTGTTGAATCACACTTTTTTAATGATCATATGTGGGACCTCCGTATGAAAATATTTCGCTGTATTAATAAAAGTTTTTCTTGCCTGTGAAATCATGTGTTGAGGTGTTCTTATGAATCACTTTGTCCTTAATTTATCTCCCAGCTACTTTTCTGGGAGACTCTTTAAACTGAAAATCAGAAATTTTGATTCAGGTTTGGATTAGAGTTTTTTTTTCTTCACAGTACTTTGGTGCTAGCCCAACTACCATACATTTTTCCCCTTCAAAATGCCTGTTTTATACATTCAAAGTTAATAATCATTGTTTTATTCAGTTAAAATGGAAACATGATGATACTATCCCACTATGACTGGCTTAAGGGAGATGGACTCGCAGACATGGGAAGAAATTTATTATCTTGTTTTTGTGAAGTGCTTTGAAACTCCTAAACTATTACAGAAAAAATAATCTTTCCAATCTCAGTACCATGTTCAAGTGTAAGCCAAATTTACGGATGCCATTAATGTGGTGACAAATCTATGTTTCAGTGAGTAAAGGCAACATAAAAGGATAACAGAGCATATCAACATCACAGCCACCTTAAATCAAGTCAGAGCTACTTGTATGACCTTGACTTAACTGAGTAGGGAGTCTTTAGTGATTACTCAGTTAAATAGCTGCATAGTTTTCATCTGAACAAAGCTATGATTGACACTCTAGGTTAGAACCTCTTAGAAAATACCAGAAGAAAACAAATGATAAACAAAATGACCTTTGTTTTGGAAAATGCTCCCATTAGATGCCTCCCAGTTAAATGGACTTTGCTTTGTGAGTGATGCCTACCACACTTACTGACCCTGATGATGCTGTCACTTTCAGAATCACTACTGTTTGCAGGCATAAATATCACAAAATATGTATTTCAACTATAAAATATCAAGTTTGGCAGACTCTAAGGATACGATAAAAATTCTTGTGATCAAAGTCTCAAAACCCTTGAGCCTCCTTATAAGTCCCCACTTAATGTCTCAAAGAAATCCTTGATGCCCCACATGAGAGAAGACACAGCCCCTCCAGAGGTCCATCCAATCTCGTCTAAGGACATTTTGAAGCTCCTTGGCCATTTACTTAAATTCTCAGTGCAAAGTCTCCATCTCCTGATTCATTTGTATCACTCCTCTTTGGATCAGGATCATGAGGACGAATCTGAGCACTTGGTGCATGACAGTCAATGTTCTTGTTATCTCACTGTAACTTGCTGTGCTTTTAGTGCTATGTATTAGACTTCTAAGATTGTGATCAGCAGTATTAGAAGGCAATACAAAATGTATTCAAAACACAGCAAGCTGAAAGTGGAATAACTTCTGTACACAGTAGTATAAAGCCATTAAAATGCTTTTAATAGTGCTGTGGCTCATTTTAAAAGGAAAAAAAAAAACCTTTTTTACAACACACACTGGGTTATAAATTCATGCTTTTCATACGAGAAGAGGACATTCTGTGATCCTTGACTAAAAAGACAGTTCATGGGGGAGTAATGCTTGCCAAGTTAACTAAAGAGGAGCCCGAATTCTCATCAATTCAAACAGGAAATGAGAGAGGAAGAGAGTTTTGTTTTTCTGTACATCTTCTCAAGATCAATTCTTTAATTCCAAATTTAGAAGTTTGGAACTAAGCCTGGTTGAAACAATTGAATGATTTACTATTGTTTAAAAATACATACTACGACTCTGGAGTATACTATAAAAGTACTTCTGTGGTTATTTTATTCCTTTTTATTTTTTTTTTAAGAGGGAGAACAATTCTTCCTCTAACCTCCTATCACCGAAAGGAGAACAACAATTTGTATTCTATAAATTAACAATGGTCAAATGCTTCTTGACTTTGTCTGGAATATTTTTCTTTTTCATTTTACGGTATTTCAAAAGAGAGGAGTTAAAAAAAAGATGGTGTTATTACTGTATGTACATAAACTGATTGCTAAGTAAACGAGGAGTATATCACAAGAAAGGCATTACTTGGAAATGCCATTAGTCTTCCTCTGTTTTCAATTAAACGTATTCCAGGCCAATTCCCATGGCACGGTTTTCAGTGGAGGAAGGAGATGTACTCTCCATATCAGTGAAAGCCAAAATATGATCCTTATGGGTCCCTTCCAACTTGAGATATTCAATGATTCTATGATTAGAGGGAATTATTTTGTTGACATGAGGAGCCCTGCATGAGCAATGTGGTAGTTATACATTTGGGGTGCCTGAATAAAGTTGGGTGTGGACAGGTCTATGTCTTCAGACATATCACACAACTGTCACCCAGCCCAAGGAACAGATACAAAACTGCTCCAGCCTTTGTCTTGACTGCCTGTCCTGCACGAGGTAATGTCTTCTTTTCTGAGAGGTCTCACAGTGCTCCATTCCTGCCTGCGATGAAGGAGTTGGCTGGCAAGCTGAACGCGATCATACTTGGGCTCATGGTTCCTGGAAGGGCTTTTTTTGTGGTGACGCATTCTCTTTCCACACTCCAGCTAGCTGTACGGGAGCTCTTCAACATTTATGAATCATCCAGACAACCACGTCTGGTGGAAATGCAAGCACAACGTTACAAGACTTCACTGTTTGCCAGCTTGTCGCATCACCATAGAAAGAACTGGGTAGAAATAGGTTTCTGGTGAAACTTCTTTATCTGACGGAGGCGTATTTTGAGCAGCATCCAGTACTCCTTGGATTCAGCGCGCATCCAGCAACACGTGAGCACATCAGCCTTCTGTCCCTCAGTTTGCAAAGAGATGGGTTCTACACTGATTTTAACCACCTTCCACAAGCCAGAGGAAGGCCACACTAGCTTTCCAGACTTGAGAGAAAAGAGGTTGGATGGCATGGCATTCACCTCTCAGAGGTAAAAATGTTTATAAACTGCTGGAAACTTTGTTCTACACATGGATGTGAAGGAGGGAACATTCTTTCTACCATGAGCTGGTTGACATACAAAGTCAGTTTTCTCCCAAATGAAGATCCAAAGCTGTCTACAGAGACAGCAAATCAGCACCACCTTCAAACAGAACTTGCTTGTCATGAGCAACCAGCATGCAGCAGCTGACGTCAACCCATAGTCCATTTCACGACTTCAGACTTCCATTAAGTCCAGAAAGGTTAAACAGTCCTTCCACAGCATTTGAGAAGACAAGGAACTGAACAAATCCCTTAGCTCTTTATTCCAATGCTGCTGAAGTTAAAGTTATGACAACAATGAATTTATTAGTTTGGTGGTTGTTTGGAAAACTTTAAAACAGAAAAAAAAAATTTCCTTTCCCTCCTCCAAATTAATTCACCTAATTTGATCTTTGAAGTCCTGAGTCCCTCTGGTGTAACACAAGGCACCGAGTATGAGATTTAGAGAGAAAACTTTCAAAACCAAGAAAATAACACTTCCTCTCCCATTCCTGAGATGTTGCTATTCTTTAGTTTAAAGTACTTTCTCCACCCCTAGAAGCTGCATCTGCCTTAAATCAACTACTTCATGGGTGGTGGATTTTTTTTAGTTGGTTGTGGTTTTATTCTTTTAGAAGTAAGAGGATACAGTATCAAAGGAAACAGGTGATGAAGATTGTTATTTCGCATAGTCCCTTTCCCAATTTGACAAAAATTAAAACCCCAACCAAAGAAAGGAACACTGCCTAAGTGTGCTATGGTGATACCAGGAAACAAATGAAATGCAGATAGAATTTTTTTCCCGTTTCTTGCCACAGGTAAATATTTTTTTTCACTTATTCCCTTACCCAGAGACCCTCTTTTTCCAGCCAATTACTTACACCCCTACTTATTGACTTCCCCCTATCCAAAACGTGCAAAATGAGATAGATGGAACAAGTGACATTAATAGGAGAAATTGCCTGTTTTGAAGACTTTTAACCTAATCTTGTTACTGGAAAACCTTTTAAAAACTCTAGCATGATAGGGCTTTTTGAATAAGTAGACAAACAAAAGAGAGACAGTGTCTTTCATGTGACTCACAATAATGCATTGTTTCAATCTGTAATTTATTGCTGCTATCTCTCCCATAATACCTTCAGAAGAAACAGGAACAGAGATTTTTCCGATAGAATAAACAGAAGTGACCTCCCCTGAACATCACCCTCAGGGCAACAGGGGAACCAGTTTGAACATGAAGCAAGCACTTCCAAAACAATTCAGGAAAATACAGCTATGGATTTTTTTAAAGGGACCTAGCTGGAAGATGCCAGTAAATGCAAAAACTTTTTGGCAATATATGAAACCATACTGTAACTCAAACCTGATTTTCAAGGTGGCTTGTGTTTTTCCTTCCAATACATCATACGCTATGGCCCTACGCAGAGAAGCCCCCCCCTGCCCCAACACACTTTTGGACAACATATGTTCTAAAAGTCATTGACTGTTTCTATACTCTTCTTGCAGCTTTTCTCTTTTTAGCTGCTTGAAGCTATGCCAATTTAAGATCAACGAAAGAGATTTAGAGAGAAAAAAGTTACGGAATGAATTATTTTAAGTAGGATGAAATCTCCTCTATTCAGTGAACAGAATACACTAGAAGCTTAAAGATATTACAAGGTAAATTTCTCATTTGCATTTTTATTGTATTAATTACTTTTATTGTTGACAGTCTGAAATCAGAAAAAAAACCCAGACCAGAGACTCATAACAAAGTTAAATAAGGATGATATGTTTCTGTATTGTTCATGATTTTGGCACTGGCACGGTAAGAAAGTCTGTTTTTATTTTTGAACGACAATGACAAAAATCATCACTCCACTGTTTGATCACTGAAGCTTCTTATTTTATACTTGGAAATTTGAAAAAACGTTTTGTAACTCTTGTCTATCACCACCAGCCTACCAAGAGTTTGTTCCCTAGGCTGTTAGGTTATCACTACCGTGAGGCTATTTTACTCCATGAATCCCATCTACTGGTAAACTTGATGGCTATGAAAAGATATCCACTCTGCAGAAAACTCAGAAACTGAAAACTTGCTTGTATTGGCAACATCACTCTTCCTTTGACATCTTCCTTGCTTAACACGCATACGGGAACAAAGATGGTGAAAAAGCCCCATGTTTTAAAGCTGTAATGCATCCTTTGCTTCAAATAGGCAACATGTCACATGTTGAACTTCAAGCCATGGAGATAAGTGCCCCCCAATATATCTCATCAATTTTTTAATGAAAGCAGCCTAGTAAAATCTGTCTAATACAAAACAGAGGACAAGCTGTGGAGTGTTCACCATGACCTGGATTGCAGTTTTGAGAAATGCCCTGTAGACGCCTCAGCTTCACTCTTAGACATCAGCTGGTACAGTAGCTACATTTTTTTTCTGCTACATAAGTTTTGACATGTGGGTGGAAGAGAGGAATGGGTGCTAACCTCCCCTTTTCATTCCTCACTCAACAGCTTCCAGTTTTAATCCCCAGCTGAAGAACTGAAATCAGCCCACCTTCCTGATACCTGTTTATTCAGGTTGTTATTTCTGTATTTCTAATCTTATAATATTTTACATCAAAAGCATTGATATTTTTAAATATCTTGTTCTTAAATCAAATTCACAGATTTTCTTTATTTGACTGCCAAATCAATGTATTGAAGTATTAAAATCTTTAACAAATTAATGTATGAATTTCAAACCTGTCATACTTTGCATGTAAATAATCATCAACTGCATAAATAAAATTTAAAATAGTTAATTACTGGCAGAATCTACACAGTCTCAAAACAGACTTCACAGACATTTTCACAATCCAAAAATTCATTATCTCCAAGGGTCATCAAGAAAACCTGACTGAAGAGTAATGGTCACTCATGTACTGATGGCCTGCCTAGGGGGAAAAAATAAAAAAAAAAAAAAAACCCAAAAACCCCTCCTTTACCCTCAATGGGCAGGCAGTGAAATTAAGGAACAGCCTCAGTCCCTAACAATGCTTACTTACTAATCCCCCACCACACTTTTCCTCTTGCATCACCAAGATCTTGCTGGGGATTACATCAGTCACAGGAGCTTTACATAAAGATTTTAAAATGGGTTCAAAAAGTGCTGTTTCCATTTTGTGGTGGTTTACAGCATCTTGCAATCAACTTGCTCCCCAGTGGCAAATACATGCAGAGAGAATAGGAGGACTTCAGCTACACTCAGTTATTGGAAATTCCTGTTCAGATCAACTAAGTAGAAGTGGTGCTTTTGATCCAAAGTTCAGTTCACAGCAGGGAAATATTTCTCATAGATCAGTTGAGTTAACGGGCTGACTTGTTGCTGCTATGTGGATGATGGCTGACTGGCGGGAGGAAGCAAATGTCACAGCACAGGACTGCAGTGCTGCTTTAAAACAGAGGCCAGTAAGAAAAAACCTAAATCTGAATATGTTCAAACCAAGAATGTATTAATCTGGAACAAACTTTGCTGTTCCTCGATAATGCATTTACATATGTACTCCCAGCTCAGTTTTATTAACACAAAGATGAAATAATTTACCTACTTCTATTTGCTTACCTGTGCTTATTTGTTGGGAAATGTGTTACTAGAATGGGTAAAAGCTTGACCAAAAACTAAGAACAGAATGTTGAGTAATTAAGTCAGCATGGCCCGAAGGAAACTGCTCATTAGTAGAAATCAAAGACATGCCACTTGTGAAGATTTTACTACACTAACACAGTCTAGCAGCCCTGCTTCAGTTACATATTTTTATAAGCACCTTGATTAGAAGAGAGTCCTAAAGTAACTTAAAATTTCTTTTTAATTGAGAAATTAAAATCAGCTCAAATAAAGTACTAGATATCACACGCACAATTTGAAACACTCCTTATGTATGACATTTGTTCAGTGAACTTCAGCAGCACTGAACAGCTGAGAATCTTTTATTTTTGTACCCTAAACCAAAACCTGAGTTGTCTAACACTTAACTTCTGAAGAAATGTGGACTTAAAGAAAACTGCCATTGAAAAGCTCAGAGTTTTTCTAAGGCTCAGTCTTAGTCTTTGCTAAGCTTCTCAGTTACACTCACAACGCTGCTGAAAGAAAAAAAGGCTTGGTTGTTCAAGGTAAGACGACTTCAGTTTAGGCTCTGAAGGAAGGCTGACACACTGCATGCCCGAGTGAGCCGCTGCTGCCTTCGTGTGATTTACAACAGCAGCAGGATTCAAAGCACAACCACCTCCTCTCCACAGCTAACATTCGCACAGAACAGAAAACTAAGAGGATGACGACTGTAAAGCACTTTTTTTCCTTCTCCAACCAAGAGGGTTTAGTCTCCAGGATTTTCTAAACTAGACTAATTACTGCTAAAGATGAAATAAACTCTGACTCCTACAACTATCTCTTTTTATACAATACTGAGGAGAGCAGCAAGTTAATAGCTTAGCAGACCGCAAAGATTTAGAACAGGCACAATTTTCTCTATAACCTTTAGTGACAGCGCAAGTACATGTACAAGTATGTACTGTTCAAGTATATTAAGTTATTTCTTAGATTAAAGTCCAATTCAAGCTTATTTGGTTTCCCAAATAGTTTTCTCTCTTCCATTTTCCTTCTTTATTACCACAGTCCAGTATATGGACAATGTGCTGGAGACAAGAAGGAATAAATAAAAAAAAAAATCTCAAGTTGGTTAGTTGTTTAAAGTGAAGCAGACTATACTTTTCAAGGTATCTGCGATATGCTTTTGAGAAACTAAGTAAATCAGAGCAGTGGAGACAGCACCTGCACAGTGCCTTAAGAGTTTCCCATACCAGAAGTAAGATCGGCCTGCATTTTTTGTGCTTCAGGTTACATATCAGTTTCGGGATCTTCCTCAGAGACTTCAGTGGCCTGTTCTAAATTACAGATGCAGTAAAAGATGTTTGGCTATCAACTGCCCCAACAACTCATTTTTATAGGCACTGAAACAAACGCAGCAAATTAGATAAAACCGTACCATAAGTCAAAGCTGGTATAACATAGCCCTACTTACTGCTAAACTTTTCTGTTGTCACACTTTGGAATATTCCTGCATAAGGCTAAAAAAATATTTGGACACATTGAAAGAAATTCTTACAATTCAGCTTGGTAAAGTTTTACAATATTCCCGGTTTTAAGTATAAACACAAAGCTTGACACACATTCATGCGTGGCATTTTTTTTAAGGTTAGGTGGAAAGGAGGAGTGGAAGAAAGAAAGAAAAGCTAGACTTTTCCACTGGGACAGCAGAAGAGCCTTTACTACCCCTGTGAAAAGCTGCTTAAATTCTGAAGCTGAGATTGTATTGGCTAGCAGGCTTTCACACAAGGAAGAGCTCGGAATTATGGAATCATGGAATTTTTAGAGTTGGAAGGGACCTCTAGAGATCATCTAGTCCAACTCCCCTGCTAAAGCAGGATTGCCTAGAGCACATTACCCAGGACTGCATCTGGGCGGGTCTTGAAAATCTCCAGAGAAAGGGACTCCACAACCTCCCTGGGCAGCCTGTTCCAGTGTTCTGTCACCCTCACCGTAAAGAAGTTTTTCCTAGTGTTTGAATGGAACTTCGTATGTTCCAACTTGTGTCCGTTGCCCCTCATCCTGTCACCGGGAACCACTGAAAAGAGTCTGGCTCCATTCTCCTTCAACCCACCCTTTAGATACTTATAAGCAATAATAAGGTCTCCCCTCAGCCTTCTCCAGGCTGAAGAGTCCCAGCACTCTCAGCCTCTCCTCATAAGGGAGATGCTCCAATCCCTCAGTCACCTTTGTTGCCCTATGCTGGACTCTCTCCAGTAGTTCCCTGTCTCTCTTGAACTGGGTAGCCCAGAACTGGACACAGTATTCCAGTTGTGGCCTCACCAGTGCAGAGCAGAGGGGGAGAATGACCTCCCTCGACCTACTGGCCACACTCTTCCCTATGCAGCCCAGGATTTCATTGGCCTTCCTGGCGACAAGAGCACACTGCTGGCTCACGGATAAATTACTATCTACCAGGACCCCCAGATCCTTCTCCTCAGAACTGCTTTCCAGCAGGTCCACCCCTAACCTATATTGGTGCCTAGCATTCTTCCTCCCCAGGTGCAGGACCCTACACTTACTCTTGTTGAACCTCCTTAGGTTCTTCTCTGCACAGCTCTCCAGCCTGTCCAGGGCAGGCTGGAGGGCAGCATGGCCCTCTGGAGTGTCAACCACCCCTCCCCATTTGGTACTGTCAGCGAACTTGCTGAGGATACACTCTGTCCCTTCATGCAGGTCACTGATAAATACATTGAACAAGATTGGACCAAGTATTGACCCCTGGGGGACACCACTCATTACAGACCTCATGTGTGAATTATATACCAACTCACAAATTACTGGGCCAGATCCATAGTTGCAACAGTGCCAGTTGCTTTCAACCATTTCTTATAATGTCATACTGTTACCAGCTAACAGTAGATCATAGAAGGGTGGGTTCTTGTCAAATGCTGCTTTTAACAGCATTTTGCAGTAAAAAGGGCTAATGAACCATGGAAGTGAGACAGATTTGGGAGTAGTGAGTAACGCTATATGAGTATGGTCCAGACTAAGTTATATAGCAGCAAAACTTACCTGCCCTGCATGAGTGAAAAAGCATATTTAAAATGGCTTTTGTTGGGCAAGATCCAGAGTTACACATGCAGTCAAAAAAGATATAGTACTCAATTTAGAACAAACATACAAACACTCTACCACACGGCAAAAGGCTGGAATAAGAACAAGATGCCAAACCGAATTCTTCACGAACACCCTGGACACTTGTTAACCTTCAAAATTTTGGTATGTTTCAATCGAGCAGTTCTTTTGATTCATGTCAAAGATATGACTAAAAGCTTGCCAGGGCTCACTGCAGTGTTCCTTCACTTTCCATTAGCAGTTTCTTGAAGCACGACATAGTGGTTTACAAGGGAAAAAACATCAATGCAGAAAATTTAGAATTAAGTCAGGCAGAAAGCAAGCACAAAGTTGTCTTTTTAAAACAACCTTTAACTAGTCTGAACTCTGTCCAGTTGGTTCTATGCCTACCTAATTATCTCTGCAAGATTAACCTATCTAATGGATAAGAAATAGAATACAATTGACCTGGGAGAAGTAATTTAACACCAAGTGCTAAATGAATTTTGTTAAAAATGGACTTTTGAAGTTTCTGATGGAAGATGAAATAAAGATTTAGTTAGGTGTGCCTGACATCATAAGAATATTTTTTGATGCTTAAAGAAACATTGAAATGAGTGGTCCGGACCATGTTCACGACATTAAATTTTGTAAGTGTCAAAGCAATTAGGGTCATATAATCAAAGTTTAACAAGAAGTCTGAATTAACACTTTTCATTATCAGTGCACTACCTGAAATGAATTTAAAATATCCTTTTTGGCACTTCTTCCACGCCAACTGAAATACGTTCTACCACTTGTGTTTTGCTCTGGAAAGACCCACCTCCTGAAAAGAAGGAACAGTTGTTTTTCTATTCCTCTCCCATTCATAATTTTTTGGGGATGAAGAAACTCTACCTCCTCCCAACATAAATGGAAGCAAACTAGGTTTAAACATTTAAAAAGATATAAAGGTTTATTAAATGAATCCAGATTTGACAGATATTACATAAATTAAACAGCAATAAAATTTTACTAGGGTTTATGTACAGATCACAGTGATTTTTGTTGTGCAATGAGGGCTGACTTTGTAACTTTGAACAGTACTTACACATGTGAGCTACAACAAGCAACCAGCAACATACAACGTTAGTCCAAGTTAACCTCGCAAGTCTAGCAGTTCAAACTGATTATGCAGTACACGAATGTCTGCTACCACTACCACTACTTACTACACAACAGAGTATTTATAAAGCAGTCAAGGTTTGCCATAGAAAAGTGCAAAACATGGAAAGTCTGTACACAGTACAGTACAAAAAGGAATCATGCTACAGTCATTGAAAGCTGAAAAATAATTCTATAGCATAGGAAGCACTGCATCACAACTCTTCTGAATGGCAAGCAGATGGGCTGAGGAACAGCCATATCTTAATTGCTTTCAAAACTGCAAAATCCCTGTTCATCCATTTAAACATAGTTTAGTACCTATATTTGATCCATTAACAATGACTTTCTACAGTGGAAGATCGCGTTAGTTAAAGCTCAGTAGCACACATATTCATCGATCAAGCTAATTTACAAGAAAATCTACAGCATGTTCTCCATTGAAGTCATGAAGCATTTATATAATTTGGTTACAAGGCAATTGAGTTTACAATGCACGTTTATCACTTAAAACCTCAAATTGGGCAATTAAAAATATATATATATAAAACTCAAAAATAAAGGCTGTTTTTTAATGTTTAAGATTCTTTTTCACCAAAGCAGAATACCAAAGGCCTATGGGCTCTTGCAAGAAAACAGTCCTTATGCAACAGTCTGTATGCAAAAAAAAACAGGTTAACAGAAGCAACCATAATAAGATGAACTTCAGAGAATACCATACTTGAACAGAAAATAAGAAAGTATTCTAGTCTGCTTAAAAAAAACCCCATAAATTCATAGTTCTTAGTGCAGTGTGTATCGGGGGACTTCTGCGTGAACACTCAGGCAGAACTACATCAGTGGGCTGTGAAGTCCTAGCAAAGACTTAAAACAAAACAGGCTCACTTGTGCAAATAAATAAAATGAGCAGGTAATAACAGCTCATTAAGTTCAAGACTGTAGAGAAAATAACTGATCACTTAAAATAACGCTTCAAAAATGTTTGGGTTTTTTTTTTTTAGTGAAGGATTTTAAATTAAAAAAAATTGAAAGCAGTTTTGTACTAGAAAGCATGTTGACGAGGTCAGTAGTTAGGCATATGTACGCATGGCTCTGGAAACAATGTAAAGTCAATGCATTAGCATTATTAATAAGATTGTATTAATTTCTTTAGTCTCTATCATAATGAGTGTCAGTGAATCCACTGCCAGCAATGGATAAGATTCATAAAAAGAAAATCTACTACCTTCTGTTGTTCAAGCATTCAAAACTTCTAACCACCAATGTGGCACATTAGTCAAACTCAACTTCATTTCCTCAGTTTTGAAGACTTAAGCAGTGCAGTTTTTAAATTTGAAAAAAAAAAAATAAAAATTAGCACACTTGCTTGTTTAAGTATATACATTTTTAAATAAGAAACTGGTTTTGTAGTACTCAGATTCCATAAAATACTGTAATCTTACACATAAAAAAAATAAACCTGAACTGTGCTTGCTCCTCTAAAACAAAGTAATGTGTGTTTTATGTGCTTCAGTTTTTCTGTTTGATTTGGACTAACTAATTCCACATATATAAATACAGTGGACCAGATTCATTTTTTGCAAGAGAATAAGGTATTTTTACCGAGCTAAAAGGATAATTTTCTACGGATCGTCCTGTTTTTTGTTACGCATTCCTACACAGTATTTACTGAGTGGCAGCTGGGGCCATCAACTTGTGGCACTTGCATAACATCAAGAAAAGTTTGTGATATTCCAGAATCGCTACTTTGAAGTATCCTGATTTTGTGACACATTGTGCATTTTTGCAAAGAGTTATGCAATCTCTTAAAGTTAGATTTGCTTTATGAAGAAATAGATTCAATACCCTAGAAGTTGCAAGCTCTCAACAGCATTTCTGTACTGTCTAGAGCTAAACCAAAGAACATGGAGGTCACTTTTCCACAATGAGACTCCAGCTGCAGATCTGTCATAAAATTATAAACACAGTAATTTCATTAGCGATTACCAGAATGTCTACTTCATCAGTGTTCAGGATTTAGTTGAGAAAAATGAATCTTTGGCCTACGTTTCTTATGGCATTTCAGATGAAAAATATGGAGCGCAGTTTGTGGCAGGAACTGTCTATGATCTACTTAAACAGTCTTACATGGAGCCATCAGTCATAGTAGTGGAACTCCAGTGAGCTGATGTGCTTTACAAAAAAATAAATTTTTGGTTTAAATATCGTAATTTCACTAAGTGTTATCTAAAACCACCACATCTGAAAGAATGTAATTACTTTTTGAAATCGAAGCACTTCAAAATCAATTCCCCTATATTAACACAAGTATCACAATATGTAACATGAAAAAACCTAAAAAAAGAACCTGACTTGTACACAATCTACCTTCATGTTTACGTGTATTCATATACATAGATACATACATATGCACATACTGATATGTGGTACTACTTAAAATGAAGCAGTATTGCAAATACTTCCTAAATACAGTGTACTCAAGCTGCTAGAAAGATGTTTCATACAGGATGAAAAAAGACACTCCTTACATTTAAGGTCTGAACTCTGTACATATGGAATTCCTGGCAGCAGAGTCTTTAGGACTTTTCCAAAAGCAGGAGCAGAAAAATCAGGCTCTAGTATATATTCAGTCTTCCCTCTGATACTCTGGAGTGCCAAGCACTCAACAACAACTATTTCAATAATGAGAAAAGTCTGTTATGGCTCATGCTTTACATTTGGAGAAGCCAACAAGCTTGAGAGAGAACAACTCTTGTAAGAGGCAGTTAGAGCCCTTTTATCATTATGCACTGAATTGCATGTTTACAGAGAGTCTTCATGTGAGGAATCTCATTTCAGACAGTGTACAATCACTCAATATCCTGGTTTGTCAAGAGACATGACTGTAACAGAACTTCATAAATTAGCCGTAAGATGCATCTTAATCAACAATAAAACATGCCCTTGTCTTTCTGCTTTCAAGTACTATGGTTGCAAGTGTGAGGCATTGGAAATTTTAGGTACAAATCTTTTTTAAAACTTAATTATTTTTATTTTTTACAAAGAATTATAAAATGTATATAAGATGATGAAAAACTCATTTATCCTTTTAAGATTTTTATTCCTAGAGAACTTCTTGAAAAACATTATTTGAAAAATAAAAATCATAGACTCTGCAAAGTACAAAAATTTACATCTTTGCACAGTTCCTGTGCTTTAGTTGTATTGTATTCATTATATACATATATACTAATTTGTGCTTTTAATTACACAAGTTTAGTATAAACTTATAAAATTAAGTCTATGAGCTAACTATGCAAAAAGGATCTGGGAATAGCAGGAAACTTAACTAAACCATAAGTTAAAAAAAAAAAAAATCCTAAAATATACCATTTCAGTGAGTCTACTTCAGAGCAGACTACAATATTACAATTTACTAATGTCAAATGTTTACAGCAAAAAAATTATTCTTGCCTGCCTTCTTTAGATATTTACTATATACTAATACACATATCTGAATGCAGCATCATTCTTATCCACAAAGAAAGTCTTCGTTTACTTATGAACTCCATTCTTCTACAGACTTGCTCTTAGCACTTCAATATCTTTCCAGCTTCTAAGACAAAAAATAATGAAAAAGGAACACAAAATACAACATGGAGCATGTGAAGTGAATGACAAGTATCAAACTATCACAGTTATAAGACAGAATGCAGGGTACAGAATTAATCTGCCAATCTTATTCCTTTAAAGTCTTCATTCTTAATGTAAAAATCTTGCAATCACACTTTCTTATCTGTCAAATCAACCTAGGTATCTACTTTTAACACACTACTTTAAAAGTTGTAAGGGCAGAAGGATTTAAATATCTGTACACAAATAACTCTTCATAACTGTGGAACACCAAAGCCTGTGAGATAAATTACCTTTGTCATTCTGTAAGCCTGCTTTACAATGTTTTATTTCAACAGTTTACTTTACAGTATCTATTACTGTGATTCATGTTGGTTTTACAAGCTGTAAGGAATTATTAATCACTGTTATGAATCATAGAATAGAATCATAGAATAGTCTAGGTTGGAAGGGACCTTTAAGTTCATCAAGTCCAACCATCAATCTGAAGATGTAATTTCTGCATACTGCTCTCACTGACAGACCTGTAACATTTTGAAGAGGATTCCTGATATTTGGACATACCTTGTCCAGTGTACATGTTGCATTCAGAAGTTCTTGAAAATTTCTAGGTCTTTAGGGGGTACCGGAGGCGTCTTGTTCCAGTCATCTTCCGGGTAAGCTTCAAAATTGGAAGTATCCCCATCATTGGATACTTTCGGTACTATGGGAGGCTAGTCAGAACAAGCACAACAAAAACATTAGTACAGTTTCCTCAATGAGCGCCTCTCCATGTTATTAAAGCAGAAATGCTGTATAAGACTAATTAAACAAAAGGGGAACATATCTATAAAAGTTCCCCTTTTTCACTAATAATGAACAGCATGAGAGAAAGAAGCGTGCAGCGACGCAGACATGTTCCAACACTTCGTCTATGTTGCAGTTAAACATTGGGGTTAAAAACACTTATAATACAGATACCTATTTTATTTAGCACTCAAGTTCTAGCTGCTTTGTAGACTGAAGGTAACTAC
Source organism: Ibidorhyncha struthersii (assembly GCA_013398815.1). Classification (NCBI taxonomy): domain Eukaryota; kingdom Metazoa; phylum Chordata; class Aves; order Charadriiformes; family Charadriidae; genus Ibidorhyncha; species Ibidorhyncha struthersii. Next base: position 35,805 of record VZSZ01007853.1, on the reverse strand, counting down.
CGCAAAAGATTACTACAACTAAGCTCCCAGGCATGTGCCGTTACAGTATAATCTGTTACTCTCCTTCCTCACTCCTCCCCTCTTCTGTGGCCTATGAGCAAAAAGGAGTGTAATCACAGAATCACAGAATAGTCAGGGTTGGAAGGGACCTCTGGAGATCATCTAGTCCAACCCCCCTGCCAGAGCAGGGTCACCTACAACAGGTTGCACAGGACAGCGTCCAGGCGGGTTTTGAATGTCTCCAGAGTGGGAGACTCCACAACCTCTCTGGGCAACCTGTTCCAGTGCTCCACCACCCTCAAAGTAAAGAAGTTCCTCCTCATGTTAAGATGGAACTTCCTATGTTCAAGCTTATGCCCATTCCCCCTCGTCCTATCAATGGGCACCACTGAAAAAAGACTGCTCCCATCCACCTGGCATCCTCCCTTCAAGTACTTGAAAGCATTAACAAGATCCCCCCTCAATCTTCTTTTCTCCAG
>VZSZ01007853.1:21831-34655 GCA_013398815.1 Ibidorhyncha struthersii | reverse complement strand
TCCATCATCTTTCCAGGGATGGAGGTTAGGCTGACCGGCCTGTAGTTTCCCGGGTCATCCTTCTTACCCTTGTTGAAGACTGGAGTGACATTGGCTATCCTCCAGTCCTCAGGCACCTCACCTGTCCTCCAGGACCTTTCAAAGATGATGGAGAGCGGCCCAGCAATGACTTCCCCCAGCTCCCTCAGCACTCAAGGGTGCATCCCATCAGGCCCCATGGATTTGTGGATATCTGGTTTGTCTAACTGATCTCTAACTTGCTCCTCATCAACCAAGGGAAAGTCTTCCTTCCTCCAGACTTTCTCTGTTACCCGCAAAGTCTGGGACTCCCGAGGACTGGCCCGAGCAGTGAAGACAGAACACATTAGGTTCCTGTCAACTAAGAGTCTTGATAGTAGTGTGGGTAACTTTTATCATCATTTTCATCTCTTATCTATTTTGCAAGGACTCAATTTAAGATACCTAGCCAGAAATTCATTGTAAGAATGCAAAAAAAAGGAAAACTAAACATTTAATCAGTACTTGATTGACTGCATATGGCAACATATGTTACTGAAAAAACAGTGCTGTAAGAAATCGGACTAGTTAAAATTTTGAAGAATAATGGAAGTAAAAAGTCTTCTTTCTTAAGGAATTTAAAAAGCATTTTGCAGTGTTGATAGCTTTTGCAAACATCTGCCCTCATATAATACTAGAATTCAGTGCTCTTAAAAAGCATGTTAGAATTACGTTCATAAATCCTGCTCTCTCACCTTCCCTATTCCTCCTACTCCCATATGCTTTACATTTTATTAAAGCATTTACCTGAATTGAACTTGGCACCAAAATTTAAAGCCCAGAGTAAAAGACTTCCACAGATAAAAGGGCAAGGAAAAAAATTTTTTAAAAAAAGATAATAAAACCAATAAACCACCCATCTCCCCTTTCCCTCCAAACAAAAAAAAAAACAACCAAAACCACCTAGAACAAGTAATTACTTACAAAACCCTAAAACAGAAAATTAAATGTTTTATTAACCAATCAACTTCAGGAAAATAAAGCAGGGATTATTATTATTATTTTTAAGACACTTTGTATATAGACAAAAATACAAGTAGACATTCAAATAATTAATTCCACAGTGTGAAAGGGAAAAAAATGCATGCAATTATTGATGTGTGCATGTACATACATGCTCATACACACATACAAACAGATGCAACAGGCAACAAAACCTCAACAGATCAGCTTAAATGAACAATGATTTCTTGTTGTGATGTCCTATAGAGTTATTTTACAGAATATACCTTTAGTCTCCTTTGAGGCACAGCATCCCAATCTATAGACCTGAACCATCGATGTCTCTTCACATCATCTGCTCCGTTCTTTAAAGAAAAAAATCAAACTAAATATTTAGTAAGTTATATGTATGCCAAACCATCTATTTCATCATAAGAACGGGTATCAAGGCAGATTATGGTTTGGTTTTTTTTGTTTGTTTGTTTTGGTTTTTTTTTTTTTTGCTTTTTAGCAGAATTCTCCTGACACAAGGGAGCTCAAAAACGGATTTAAGATACCCATAAAACCATTCACTGCTGTTCTACTCACTTCTGTTTTCTTCAACATTTTAGAGAATACCTCTTATTCAGATATACTTCCTAATTCTTCCACTAGTAAAAAAGAACATAACTGAGGGTTGATGGTGTCTTAAATAAAAATGACGTCTGGGAAGTAAGTAGTTCTATTAAATATTACAGATGTTTAGTGCTGACAACAATAAGTTCTCAGTACTGTTACAAAAGTATATATATAAACCCACTTGTTTTTATTTTAGATATACATTTAATGACAGATTTGTAATGATTATTCCCTCTAGGCTGACCCCTTTGATTACGTACCTAAAGGAAGAAAATGTCTTCCACCCCCCCTTCCCTGAATGAAGCTTGGTTCAAGCACAGACTTGTTCTCAAGGCATTAAACACTGGGGAAAAACAGCTGGTTCTCTGTCCCAGACCTGATCACAGCACAGTTTCAATGCACAGCACTCAAGCTCATACCACATGCAGCTCCATGGAAGGAAGCATATCACACATAAATCTGAAAACAAGTAGATGTGGAGTGGGACTATTCACGCTCATATCCAAAGAGGCAGCAAGGAGAGTAATTTATCACCTAGTTCCCTCAAAAGCAGATCTGATTGAATGCTTCACCAGAAAATGCCCAATGGAATTTAAGTCTTTTAAAACTAACTATGATTATGGAAAAGGATCAGACATGACTGACCTAGAGCCCCCACCCCGAATCCTGCTTTGAATTAGAACTATTTTTGATTTTGACATTTTAGCCAATTGTAGGGGAAAACCTCAAAACAAACCAAAACAACCACAGACTAAAAAAACCCCGAAAGCCAGCCAAACACATTTCCCAAACCCCATATTTGAATAAACCAAAGTCTTGCTTTTGTTTTCCTTCAAAACTGTCAAAAGATATAAAAGTTTTCACTGGTTAATAACTTTCTAGATTTTCAGCTTATGAATGGTTGGTTTTAATGCTCATGCTGCCTCCACAAAAAACACTGCAAAGAATTCTGTATGATAGGAAAAATATTTATTTCCCAGCTTTTCTTACCAGTCTAAATTTGTGCCATAAAAGGCTCTGAAAAGGAACTTTGGACAGAGGGTTCTAGCATCTATACTTAGATCAATATGTTCAAGGAACCTGGATGACTGCGCATCTTTTACCTTCTGCACCTATGTGCACCATAAATTGTGCTTTGTGCAAAAAAGTAAACCTTTAACCTCCCCTGCCTGGAGAAATAGAAATTTTAGCTCTCACTAAAGAACTAAAAGATTACACAAGCTAATTTAGGTATCTGCAACACTGTAACAACAATAAAAGTAAATGAATATAGGATTAATTTACTCTGCCAGCAGGGTAAATTAACCTACACCGAGTTTTGTGTGGTGCTTTGGCTAGCCTGTTAAAGTACCTGAGCTCATGTGCAGCTAACTTCTCACTGCGCTACCAACAATAGCTACTGCACAGCTGCAGAATCAAATAAGATTGTCATACAGCTGCCAATCTCTCGGCATTACAAGTAGTACCACATCAGGACATCTCACAGAATTCACAGGATTGCTTTGTGTTCTTTAAAATAATTTTTAAGCTTCAAATTTGATTAGTGCTCCTTCTGGGATTAAACAACTCTAAAGAAAGAAGCAAATCAGCTGGTGCCCTGTCCTACAGGTAGCACCAAGTTTCTGGTCTAATATAAATCTCCAAACTAATCAGTAAACAGGTAAGGTTTTGTTTGGTTGTTTTTTTTTGTTGTTGTTTTGTGTTTTTTTCTTTTTGGAGGGGAATGAGGAGGGAGCGAAACTATCATGAAGGATAGCATTAATCCAGACAAATAGGAGTATGATTTCCAGAAATACACAGTTAAACTTTGCATTTAGGATTGCATAACTGAAGTAACGTGTGGGAAAATATATATCAATTTCATGCTTATAAAAACAAAAGCCACAGAAGAGATGTAGAAAGATGTAGGAACATGTAGAACATGTTTTACATCTTTCTTAAAGAATTCTCTCAACCTTGTGCTATGTCCTTCGTTACACCTAACATTTTATACTGACCTTCATATTTCCTAATCGTCTTGTCCTGTCAACCACAAGCAGCTTCTTAATAAGGTCTCTGCAGTAAAGAAAACATGTCCTTTGTTAAACAAAAGTAATTTATATTTGATTGTCATACAAATGTTACAGAATATGAACATAGTTCCATTGGCTAGCTAATACTGTGTGTAATTTACCCATTCATTTCCTTCATATTTTAGGACACTTATGAGTGAATGATAAAAAGGAATAACCGGTTCTAAAAGGAACTTGCAGAATTCTTGCAAGTTCCTTTTAGACTCTTTCAAGAAAGAAAGAAAAACTTTCTCTCTCCTTCCCTGCCCCCCAAGTAGTACCATATCTTTCTTTGTATTTTTGTATTTTGCTGGGCATTCCGAATCTCAAATCTATTTGGCAGAACACAACTCTAATATGTATATAAAAAATGAATATAAAGCCACACCCTCAACTTTATACAACTTACATAAATTTACATTTAAATTCTGCGGCAGCTAAATATTAGAAGAAACCATGGAGGAGCTAGTCATCTTCTTAAAACTAGTAACATCTGTAAGCTTAAATTTCACTGAAAATAAAAAGCCTCCCCTGAGATTCTAGTTCATTGAACGGTTCTACATAAAGCTAAATCAACATGTTAAAAAATGAATGTAAGTTTAGAGACATAAAGGACTCCATTTTAATAGCAAAGTACTTTAAATATTAAGCAACAGAAAGCTCCAACATAAATCAAAGTGAGTATCAGAATTTATTAAGTTAGCTTGATTACTTATGAGTTAAGAGAAAAATATGGCTTCACGTTTCTCTAAGCAGTTACTTTCTATCTCAAAGATTATTTTGCTCTTTATTTTTAGAACAGTAGCACTCTGTTCTCATTGCATAAAGTACCAATGACAGGAAAGAAAAAAAGTTTAGCCATCCTTCCTCTTTCTACAGCCTCAGATAGGCTTGAGAGATGCAATACTGCATGAAATGCTGGGGATCTACAGAATACGGCTTATTTCAATTTTTTAACTTTGCAGAAGATTTCAAAAAAAACCATCAGCTTTATTTACAGAAAAGAATGCAAACATATTTACCACACACCTGCCTCTTTGTGTATAACTGTAACACCTACCGTCCCAAAACAAAACCAGTATTCTGTCACCTATCCTTGAAATCACAAAAGCGTATGCACAAAGAATATATGAACTGAGAGTGAATGTGCTAGACTGTTTGAAAAGCTGTTGTATTTTGCAGGAACATAGTTCTAAAATTCAACTGGAAAAAATATCAAATTGCCAGATAAAAGGAGAATAAAAAAGTCAAGGTACAAAGCAATTTTTAAAACTCTTATGATCATTCCAGCCAATCAATATTTGGATTAGACTAAATAATATGACTGACTCCTTTTACAGTCACTGTTGCAGAAATACCTCCTTCTAGTTCTTCAGAGAAGACTATTCCTTATGGAGGAGGCTACAAGAATGGCTATAATCGGACTTTAAAACAGAAGTAGGACTGAAAAGAAATCCAGAAGCCCAGAACTAGATTCACAGGCTATATGGCCAAAGATAAATCATGGATTTTCCTATTCCTATATAACCAGAAAACATTTAATGGATCATTCCATCCTTGCTTCAAAAATTAATCTTAGAAAAGAACAGTTAAGGGACAAGCTTGCTCGGTGATACTATGTTGTCACTAAAGATGGAAGACATTTGCTCCATTCAACAGAACAAAAATCCATTAAATTGAAAAAAGTAGTAAGTAGTTTAGTGCTTCTTTATTACACAGTTTCTAAAGAATAATTTAGAAATGATCACGTTCAAGTCAATTCAATAGATATGTTGCTGTATGTATTTGGGGAATTAAATTCTACATCAAGGTCTTTCCAGACCAATAATCATTAAACTGCTGTAGCACTCATGTTTCGTTTGCTATTTTCCAAAACTGTCTTTGCAAACAAAAGTTTACACACACACACACAAACAACTAACTTATGAACTATTAGTGTTAGAAATAGCTGGAGCATAACTAATACTTATGTTTTATCAGAAATGAAGGGAACACAAAACTCTGCTGACAGTCTTATTTTGGAATTTCTAGTTTGTTAATTTATTACCATCATGATGGCAGAAGCTGCTCTTCAGAAGAGATCTGAGCAAATGGTCAAATGTGGCAAAGACTTCATGTATATGGGACAAAGGACTCCGAGAAAACATCTGATCAAATTGCAAGGCGGCTAACAAAAGGGACACAGTAGAGAGCAATGTGAACAGATGCTAGCTGAGGCCAGAAGGAACAGCACTTACACAAGACACGCAGCAGTTATACAGCACAGTAAGAGACAGTGAACATCTAGAAGCAGGAGGGAATGCAGAAGTACAAATTCAAAAGTTAAAAAGTGCGGGAGGGTGATAGGAGGCAGGCACATAGAAAAATGTCAACCACTAAGTTTATGTAGTACATCTAGATACAAGAATGTTCTCAGAGTTCAAAAAGGAAAATAGTTTTGCTGCCTAAGAGCAGAGAGCTAAAGTTCAATTGTTATAAATACTGTATAGCACTAATACTTCAGACATAGCCTGGGTATGATAGATGGGATAGATGGGATAGACTTCATCCTTGCTGAGATACCAACTGATAGGAAGGAGAGAGAGAAAGCAAAAGGAATACAAGTAAAGTAAGAAGCAGACTGTCTTTGCAGGACAAAATAATCTCAGCACTTGCTTTAAGCTAAGGTGCAGAGATGTTAAAGACTATCCAGTACCGCATACTGTGGTTTAAAAAAAAGGAAGGAGTTGACAGGACAAGAGAGATACACTATGCAAACAAATGACTGCAGAAAGTAGGTGAAGCCATGCAAATGAATGAGATGACCCAAAACCAAGTTGTGAAAGGAGGAAAGCCCAAGCTAGAATCCCATGAGACCCCATAATGGTAGGAGTGTAATTGGAATGAGCTGCCAAGCACACACTGAAAGAGCATCTGGATGAGAAGAGCTGGGAAAGAGGTGTATCAACAACTATTTTGATTAATGTATCCTACAGTTCATTGGCAGTCATGTCTAGACTGAAGTGCAAAACCTGCATATGCGTGCTTACTACCATAACTAGGAAACTTCAGGTATCTTCTGGATAGTAGAAATCAGTGTTGGTCTGTGAACGTCGAGCACAAACAGAAGCTAACAGCACCTCTACTTTTAAACACTTCCACCGTGTGAGACTAGTTGCTAGAAACAATAACCTAATTTGAGCTGTTCATCCTCTGGTCACCCTCTTATACTTTAGTGTATGCAATACTATATGAAATAGTCAGTTTTCTTCTTAACACAAACTGTGTTAGGAAGATTAGACAGTAAGACTACACTACATGGGAAACAGCCAAGATCAGATTGCTCAGATCTCTTCTGAAGAGCAGCTTCTGCCATCATGATGGTAATAAACTAACCAACTAGAAATTTCAAAGTAAGACTGTCAGCAGAGTTTTGTGTTAACTTCATTTCTGATAAAATATCTGATAAAAATAGTAAGGGAAAACGTAAGAACAGACACAAATATGAGACACTGAACAGCCTAAGGTGATGTAAACATGCTTGACTCAGTGCACCTGATGGTTCAATGGAGGCTTAGAAAATCTTCCCCAAATGATTATTTTTGCAAGAGAATTCACAAAAGTTCAGAGAAAGTTGAACAGGTTTCATTAGATTTACTGTACAACATTTTATCTATTTACCTAGTGGCGAGAGTAAGCAAGCGCGCTCTCTAAGGTCACTTCGTCAAAACACCTTGAATAATTATCCTGGGAATGTAAGAATAACTTCCTGTCCTCACTCACTAATCTCAGCTTCTGAGGAGAAACTTCATGTTTAAAATTGCACTTCCTCTGTTCTAACGTTTACTAACAATTATTTCAATTATGGAATTTTTAAATAGGGGGAAAAAAGCATTTCTTCTGCAATATACCATGAATAAAACCCACACATTCATATACAAGACTGCATATTGAACTGGGGCCCTGCTATCAGAAGTGGAAGTCGATTTTACACTGGGACTTCTGAAGTACCAGAGAGCTCATTCACGTAGTTACGTTGAGAGTGATTTAACTGGTATGAATGCATACAAAAGAACAGGCTAGTGTTTGCTTCCTGCTCTCCTAATTTTTATACACATTAAATTATCTCTTCCTATTTCTCCCCTTTTCTTTCTTCCAGGCACCAATCTGGTACCAATGAGCTTTGTACAAGGTGGAAAAGCATTTAATATTCCAAAATATGCAGAAAAGTAAGGCAGGCAAATACTATCATACAACTGTATTTCCAGCTTGAAGTCTACAAAACACATAGTTCTACTTGGACTGTAAGAGTAAACATAACCCAAAATATTTTCCAACATGGTGTTTTAGAAAATCAGAATCTGGTATCTGGTCTTCTATGAAGATTTTCTAGAAACAATGCTCAGGAGGTGTTTAGAATATAAAAGACAGTGTTGGGAGTCATGAACTTACTTCACATATAAATCCAAATGCCTTGGGAAATCTATTTTGCCAGCAAGAATCTTCTGATATATACCAAACGGATTGTCATCAAAAAATGGAGGAAACCTGTTTTAATACAGCAAATTTTTAGAGGTTAGAAAAAGAATCTCTAAAAATCTGATCAACAGTATTATGTTGTAATAATTTCCTTCAGAAATCATTGATTATACAGTTCTTTTTGGTTGGGCATCATCAATCAAATACTAACTTGAGGAACAACTGAATTTAAGGCTGCTACTGCAAAACAAAACATTTTTGTATGCAACACATTGAATACAGAATTAAAATTGAAGTATTACAAGAGAGTTTTTTTACATTAATACAACAAAAATATCAATTATGAAACACATTTTCAGTGTGAAAGTAAAAAATGCTTTGCCTTTATCTACAAAACACATTTTTTTGGGTATACTTCCCTACTTCCCAAAACAGCCCTACCATTTTTGATCTTGTCCTGTAACTGCAGGCATACCCTTATTCACCAGTTTCTACCTAAAGTGTCAAAGGACCCTCAGATGAATAGATTGTCCAGTTCAGTTATTTATTGTACTTCTTGAATTCAAGTATATGTTTTGTTAGAGAAGGTTTGAAAGAGACAAGACTGTTCAGAACCTGAAACTCTCTTGAAGTGATGCTGGTTTTCTGTGTTGGACAGATGAAGTACTTATTTCATAATCTTCCCAAAATGATCAGTTAATCAAGATGCAATTAAAATTCTACACTATTTTTTCGAAAGCTCTTCATGCAGTTATGAGCTAACAGAAAGACTACTTCTTGTCTTACAGCTACAGTAAGATTTGAGAGTTTTCTGTTGTGCTTCCTTTACTAGTGTAATACATAACAAGAGCAAGAGGCTCAGAGAATAGGTGCATCAGTACAGTTGGTATAAGCAGCTTAGCCCAAGTGCCAACAGGTTTTCAGAGTGACAGTCACCTTTCTAGAAGTTACCACAGAAAACCTTTTAGGGGAATGGAATAACTAACTGCTCATTCACTAATCTCAGTCCCACTTTGACTTCCATAACATGACCAAAACATCCCTTTTACTACGCTTCTGTCTCAAAACCCTTACAGAATAAAAAAAGAGTTACTTTGAGTGTCAACCATATTAATAACGTCCAACCACTATTACAGTCCAACATTTAAAATGCTTTCACATCTACCTAACATTCCATAATTACCTTCTAAGAGAACTTAACTGCTTGCGTACACACACAAATACAACGCTGGTGGCCTTGGAAATCATTGGTAGCACAAACAAGGGTGAAAACAATGTTTCTTAATTTCACATTCTTTCCTTAATTTTATGCTACCCAAACTGGCTTATTCCTCAACAAGTACTATACATTGTTTCCACTACATAAGTGTTTTCAGAAGTACTAATTTCTTCATTATTCAGCTGATGGTCAAGTAGATAAGTGTTTCCTTTGAAATACTGTAAAATTCAGCCACAGACAAAACTAAATTCCACCAGAGTAATTAAGTAAAGCTGTCTGTGTGCATAAGGTAAAAAAGTAATACTTCAAAGCACAGAAAAACATGACAAAACTATATGATTAAAGAAAGACTGAAGGAAATTTCTTGCTGTGGTTCAGAAAGCCATAGTAATTTCATCATGAAAAACTGAGTTGTCTCAGCTAGAAAGAAATTGGAAAACATAAGAATCTCAGGAAAAAACTATTTGTGTGTTTATAAATTCCTGTTTTGACACTAAAGAACAAGGAAAAGGCGATAGACATTTAACATGCATAAAATTTTCCCACACCAGAGGCACTATCGTATAAAGTTTCTTTTTCAGTCAGGCAACATTATGTCCTTCATACTCTCCAAGCAAGTTGACCAACAGCACATTCAATTTCCAATTCTTTTTTTGTTACATATTAGCATCTATAAATGCATAAGCAATTAGAATGAGACACTGTAATTATGGATTACAAAGGTGCCAGCTGCAGTAAGCAGATCGATGGGAAATGCAAGGGGTTTTTCCTTCATCTCCAAACATTCTGTACACTACTGAGGTGCGGAATCAAGAGGAAGAAGAAGTACATGTATGTTTTTACATTTTTACTTATGTTTAAATTGCTCTTTGCTTTCACACTTTGAAAATACAAAATTACTGTCTAGAATTCTTGAAATAAATTTAAATCATGCCTGGCTATATAATAATTTAATGGCAATACTGCTTAAAGTGCATTTGAACTATATGCAAAATGAGAATAGCTTTGAAAGATTACATAGTTTTCTTATGGACATTGACTTTGATACTGATTGCATATATCAATCTGCAACACGGCACAGATTTTAGACAAAACAATGCAAGAATTGTGCTGGAAGTTACCTAATAAATCAACAAAAACCTCCTTGAGTTTCAGACTGTCTTCACACTATAACACAAATACAAACAGCTCCCTTTTTTCCACCAACTGAAGCTAAAAAAAAAAAAATAATAAAAAAACCCTCTCTATATGGGACAACAGCTGCAAACCATTCCTTTTGCTAACTGATACATAACAATGGCACTGACATTGGTCTCAAAGATAACAGTTTTAACACCGAAGAAAAGTTGTAAAACCTCAAGGGAAAACAGACAGGTCTGAGAACATGAAACTGTAGACAGCATCCGTTAGCTACCTAAAACAATAGACCAGCACATCACATATGACCACCAAAGCACAAATGAAAAAACACAAAGCCCTCATTAAACGAGAAAATTCAGTTAGCTACACATCTGATGACAGTACAATTATGACCTAACATATCTAACATTAAACAACAAGTATATTTTCCTCTATGGTAGATTGTAACAGATCACATTTGCACAAAATTAATAGATCTTCCAACTCTCTCTATTGACAATTTGTTTAGCTTCTTTAGATTACTCTATGAACTCAGTATTCCTAATCTGTTCTGTAAAGATTTCTTCACACTTCTGGTTCTCCCTGCTCCTTCCCCTTCCTATATTTTACAATCTTAAACCTAAATGGGACCTTGCCTTAAATCTAGTATGTGCAGAACTAGAATTCCATGGGCCTCTAGAGATTAAGTTAGAGAAATAAGACACTGCAGAACAGGAAAGTGTGGTTTTGTTTGTTTGTTTTTAAGAGAGACCATTTCCTTACCCACACACCTACCAATTCTTTTCAATTGCTTTTCGGGTTCAGAGAGAGTAACTTCAGGAAATAACTACCAAATGTCTTAAGTAATTTACTTGCAGACCATAACTTAGTCTTGAAGTCAGATTTTGTTCACCTTCAAGTAATTTTCAGATTTCTTAAATCTTCTTTGAATTTCAAAGGATAAAGTTACCTAAGACTGTTTTTCCATTAATAGCCTTGATAGCAAATATCAATCCACATCTTGAGTTGGTGAGGAAAAGTGTCTTAAAACACTACTGCCAACAACAGTGGAAAGCTGATAAAATGTTAAAAGCATATCCCTATGTGACAACCTGCCCTCCTAAAGAAAACACACACAAGCCACAAACCCTGCCCCCCAGACCCCAAAACCCAGAAGCTTAAAAATCCTAAGCAAGTAGTATCAATCTACCCCCTCCCCCCCAAAAAAAAAAAAAACAACAAAAAACCCTCCAACCAAACCCGAAACCCTCCAAACAAAAAACAAAACAAAAAAAAATCAGCCAAATAAACTTGGGTGGAGTCCTTATCCCAGCTTTGGATAGGGACCCCACCTGAAAAACAAAAAGAAGCATCCAACCATTATGAAGAGCGTATCTACACAAATAGCGTAGTAAAAACCTTACAAAATCACTTGCAGCACACAGCTGCTCTGTCAGTCAGCCTACATAAGATCTCAGTTGCCTTTTAGAAATGTGTAATTTATCTCTTGGTTAAGATTTTCTATAGCCACAGTGTTTATAGTAAGCTTGGGGGAATCCAGGTCTCATCACTTGAGCCAGACAGACACTGTCAGGACACAGAACATCCTACATAGAAATGGTTGCGGCTGCTCCCTTTTTTTATGACGAGTATATACCAGTCATAATTTAATTGAATATATAGCAGTCATACTTTCAGCGCCCTGCAGTCTTGAGGTCTCATTGACTACAAAGATGTAATCTTGCTTGACTATCATCTCCAGTCAGTACGTTAACTTTGGAAACCATGTTTCTATTACTGCTTTAATAGAGAGAATCCTACCAACATCTACGTAAAGCACAGAAAGGAAAAACACCCAATATCTATTTACACTGAGACCACACAAACCAAACAGAGCGGTCTCACCAAAACCCGTGGCAGGAAGGTAAATCACTCAGACTACAGCTGGGAGACTGCAGCACCTCCGCTCACGTTACAGCACCAAACACTTATCTACAGTCTTCATGCTGTCTAGGACCGAGATGAGTGGCAACAAGGCTGCTGGGAATCTCTTGCTCCTTTCACCCCTCTGAGAAGGATTCCCTTGACGAATTTGGGCTGCTCACCCTTAGAGGGAGCAGTGGAAGAAAGGTGAAGCCTGGCCTCTGCACAGATCCGTCCACATAAATAACAACTTTTTATTAGACCAGTCAGCCAAGTCTGCCTGGGTCAGTAGGGAACTACTAGTACATTTCTATTCTTTTGCTGTCCAGAAATTGCCTTGAAATTCAAATTAAAAACCTGATCTCCTTCTATGATAAGGTGACCCGCTTGGTGGATGAGGGAAGACCTGTGGATGTCATCTACCTGGATTTTAGCAA
>VZSZ01007853.1:0-21408 GCA_013398815.1 Ibidorhyncha struthersii | reverse complement strand
AGCATCCTGGCCTGTATCAGGAATAGCGTGGTGAGCAGGACGCGGGAAGTGATCATCCACCTGTACTCGGCAGTGGTGAGACCCCACCTTGAGCACTGTGTTCTGTTTTGGGCCCCTCACTACCCGAAAGACACTGAGGTGCTGGAGCGTGTTCAGAGAAGGGCAACGAAGTTGGGGAGGGGTCTGGGGGAGAAGTCTTATGAGGAACAACTGAGGGAACTGGGGCTGTTTAGCCTGGAGAAGAGGAGGCTGAGGGGAGACCTTATCGCTCTCTACAACTACCTGAAAGGAGGCTGCAGAGAGGTGGGGACTGACCTCTTCTCCCCCGTGACAAGTGATAGGATGAGAGGAAATGGGTTCAAGTTAAGCCAGGGGAGGTTTAGGTTGGATATTAGGAAAAATATTTTCACTGAAAGGGTTATCCAACATTGGAATAGGCTGCCCAGGGAGGTGGTGGATTCACCATCCCTGGAGGTGTTTAAAAAAAAGGGTAGACGTGGTACTTGGGGATATGGTTTAGAAGTGGTTTTGTCAGGTTAGGTTAATGGTTGGACTTGATGATCTTAAAGGTCCCTTCCAACCTTAATGATTCTATGATTCTAAATGCATATGCAAAACTTCAGGAAACTAAGAATGCAAGCAGCAGGCAGCAATGCTGTCTTGGGATTAAGTTTTGACGTTACTAGTTGAACTTCTTCACAGCAAACACACGCAATGGATTGAAGCTCTTAAGTGATCGTCCACCAGGGGAACTGTCTGCTCAGGTAACCTGACAAGCTCATCCAAACACCAGGAGTCACCCAAGCTACCCTGAACTGACAATACTGTATATAGAAAAGGAGGAATAAATCCATGCAAGGATGTTTTTGTACCAGCTTCACTCTGTGGGGCTGCAGATCCAGAATGGAAGGCCATAGAGGCAACTGATGTGCACTCAGGGAGCAAGAAGGCACACAGCACACTGGGCCTGGTACCGAAAAGTTCCAACGACTATGAAACCAAAACTGATGAAATAAATTGTTTCTTCTGAAGCTATGAAAGCCTTGCTCTCACCTGCATTTGTTCTACTGCACCAACCATGGCAAAACTGATTTCTTTCAAAATTCCCACTCTTTTTTTCTCCCCTCACTTTTTTTTTTCCAGGTATATTAATGCCAGAAAGTCTCTCTTCAGTTTGAATTTGTATCTTTTGGAAATATTGCTTACCAAGCAAATTCCAAAACATCAAAAGTAGCATTTGAGCAAACTGATTTCCAAATAGACCTTTTAAGCTTTTCTCTGTTCTTTTTAAATTGGTTTAAAGAAAACCAGTGCTCAGTAGTAATACAAGCTGTACTAATAAAAGTCTTCCTACTTGCCACTATGTATTTTTAAAGACTAAAGTTCCCACTCCAAACCTTATTTATCTATGTTGGAAATTAATTACAGAAGTTTCAAAGAAAACTGGTAGTCCTCTTCTTCACCCTTTAAGTATAAAGGATTTTATGTATAAAAACCTGAATTTCTAAAACAGATAAGGAAAACAGCAGCTGCTAAAAGCCTTAGGTAAAAAACCAACAAAACAACCAACAAACAAAACCAACAAACTCAAAAGACTAAAAAAAAAATCTCACTAACAACAGTGATACGTATTCTTTTTTACGGCTCCCAGTTCCTTTCTTCAGAGGCAGAAATGAAACTGGTATATCAATAATAAATTTATCCCAAATTTGCTATTCCAAGTATCGTAAACAGAACTAGTAAAGAATCCTATATTACTATATTACATAATATTGCTGTGATATAGTAATCATTTTCACTTACCCTGACAACATCTCAAATATAAGAATTCCTAGAGCCCACCAATCCACAGCTCTTCCATGGCCTTTGCTTTGTATAACTTCTGGTGCGAGGTACTCAGGAGTGCCACAGAGTGTCCATGTCCTGGGAGGAAAGAAGGAAAAAAAAACCCACAAAACAAACAAAACCAGACTGAAGTGAAACCGAAATAACAGTAACAGAAAAAAAAAAACCACACACACACACAGAGGAAGTATACCTATATAACTCCGTATTTATTGTATATAGGAACAAGAGAAAAAAGAAAGACCTCTACAGGATCTAAAAAGACTGCCTTGATGATGCTCTCCAATTCTTCTCTAACAAAGTTATATAGAAATTAAGAAAATTAGCCACAGGAAATATCTGTGCACTGAGTTTCCCAGCTGCTGGTATGGTTCTCTTTCCATTAGGCTATACACGTTGCTTTGAAGTTATTAACAGTGGTTTTCACCCTGTAAACTGCAGACCCTGCGAGTTCATGGGCTACTTCTGGTAGGCCCAGCAAAAGGAAAAAAAAAATGTTTAGAAAAAACAAAGGGAAGAGGAGCAGGTAAAAACAAAAAGTAACTTAAATCAGTAAACAGCTGCAGACCTAAGTGAGGTTCCTTTTACAATCTAAGTAATGTTTTTCATAGTATTGAAAGGTAACCTGTCATCACTTTGACAATATCCATTAAAAGGAAAACATCCTGTATTAATTATTTAAAATACTTACAAGGTGTAGTTAAGCCAGTGTAAGGTATGTAAGTAATACTATTTTTGATATCTTTTAATGTCTGTTTTAGCCCTAGCTTTTTAATATAAGCTCAGGATACAGAAGTGTTATATTGCTACCAAATTGAAATGTGCATTTCAAGTTCTATAAATTAATGAAATAAATTGAAGCTAAGCAGTCAATGTTTACAAAGACCGAATTACAATGTGAAACAAAGATTATTCTGAAACCATTTCTGTCAGAAATATGAACCTTTCTTTGTAAAAATACCCATGTAGATTTTGCCTGGCTTCACTACCTTTACTTACATTTAAATATGTACTAGAGAAAAAAAAAGTGCTTACATTCCAAATAAATTACACTTTCCCGATAGCAAGTCAGAAGATGAAAATTTGAAAAAGTGCACACCAATTCAAGAGAGGATGAAATAACAGCACAGAATAAGAAAGCAAAAAAGCACACTGCATTTTAGGAAGAAGTCTACCAAGATATGACAAAGAATATAGTCACAAAATTAACGGTCACTGCACATGATTTCTAACTTGCAGCAAAAGAAACTATTTTATTTGTGAGTGTAGAAAGAATCTTCTCCAATCAAACGGGTAACATGATCCTGAACAAATGCATTAAGATGAACAGCAGTCTCCTTTAGAAGTAGTACATACTCCTTTCAACTTCTATTTTTTCCTACCACTATTCTGCTAAATGTGACAAACCATTGTTTTCTTGAATATCCATTTATGGTTAAGATGCACCTTATGAAATCGCAGACTGTCAACATTTATTTTTTTTAATATTAAATAATACATTTTTCTGAGATTGCAGAATTATTTTAAACAGAGCTTTTGGGTGGGTTTTTTTTTTGTTTGTTTTCCTTTTGTTTGGTTATTTTCTTAAGCCTTAGCTTTGACTCATAAAAAGACTTAAGATCAAGGAAGAGGAGCTGTACAGTCAGTCAAGACTTAAAATGAAAATTTATGATGCAGAGAGTTGAATTTCTATAAGCTTAATTTTAATGTGGCAAAGGCTAAATTACTCCAGCTAAACTGTCAAAATGCATTACACTCACTATGCACTGATGTGCTCCACGGTTACTGAAACTACATTCATTAGTGTAAATAATACATATTTAATTTTTATCATTTTATAGCTAGAAAATATAAACTCACTTTTCCAAATCAAGCATACTCAAGAAAATTCTTACATACAGCAACAGCACCGCTTTACACACTACTGCCATCTAGCAGTTGCCTAGATCAGGACTAGATAAATATGAAAAACATCAAAGCTTTGTTGTCTTTTAAAACAAGACAGTCCCCCCTCCCCAAATTAAAAAAGCTGCATTACAATCCATCGTACGAATTTTCATTCACACTGATTTAGCCAGCGCTGCAAATGAAGCAGCTGCCAGTTTTACTGTATTTGGGAAGACGGGCTGTGCAAATAAAGCAGACAGGGCAGGCACATTTGTTTTAATAAACAAGCTAGACTACTTACAGGACAATGCCCCACAATGGTCATCCTTTCCTACCCCAAAATTGCCAACACTAGGAATGCACAAATTCAGCAAAGATGCAGCCTTTGGTGTTTTTCATCCCTCATCAAGGTAATTTACACACACACACACACACACACAAAAATCAATCAATCAATCAAACATTTGAGGATGACTTCCAGGACCCATATAATTTGCTGGTGACAATGTAACTAAAATGACCCCCAATACAGGTTAATAACAAGATCCTTTTTATTCAAGCAAAAGGAAAACCACAAATTAAGGAAAGGCCAAGATAACCTGAGGTTCCCTGGGTGCACTAGGAAATAAAATTTATTACCACCAGCAGGTCATCTACTTCCCTTAATCTCAGTCAAGAAATTTATGTTTACTCAATACACAAAAACTTGAAAGAAGCTCAAATTCTTTGTCAAGGTGTGTATCTGTGCCATAGAATCATGACTTTTATTTCCTCCTTTGTTGGTCATGAAAGAAACTCTTTAATATTTTGGAAAACATATCAAGTAAATGCTACAGAAAGATCAAATCGTCCTAAGTATTTTTTATCATTACTATTTCATGATTGTTGCATATTCATCTGAAAATCCAGATCATTCTTTTGAAGAAAAATTATACAGCAGAAAAATAAGGATAGACCGTTTCCTTCAAACCGCTACAAAAAGTCCATTGCTCTGGGTTTTCAAGATAAAAGCTGAAATACAGTTAAACAATACTGATAAGGTTGAACATGTAATTTTAAAACATGAAAATAAAGCAGAGAATATACTCTGGTCACAAGATAAGCTATAAAATATTATTTGCAGAACTTGTTAACAGTGTTATTTGAGGAAGTCAAGTCTCGATGGTTAACGTATTTTAGCGTTCTGCACCATTCAGCATCCACCTTTGTAGTGCTTGACAGGCTTCTCGCATACGAGCCAGAAATTAACAACAATGTCCTTTTTGGTATTCTCTTCTGGACGTTTCTCCATAATTATATTCAATGGAGATTGTTTTGTTTCCAGCCCACAAAAGTTTGTTCTGCAAAACATTCTTGCAGAATGTGACAAACAACACACTTTGCAAACATAGAATCACAGAATCATAGAATCGTTAAGGTTGGAAGGGACCTTTAAGATCATCAAGTCCAACCATTAACCTAACCTGACAAAACCACTTCTAAACCATATCCCCAAGTACCACGTCTACCCTTTTTTAAAAACCTCCAGGGATGGTGAATCCACCACCTCCCTGGGCACATGACATGCTGTGTCTTGTTTTTTTTTTTTCTCTTAATGAACAGTGCAGAAGTATGCCCAATATCTTTAAAGTAATTACTTCTCAAGTTTCTAGGAAGATTTTTATATTTTAAAACCTTTTTTTTTTTTTTTAGCAACCTAAACTGAACAAACTAAAATTAACAGTGAATGATATTCCTTAAAAAAAAATTAAATCATGGAAGTCCTAACTTTACCTAAAACTTTCATAACATTGAGTGAAATCTCTGTACAAAAAATGTAAAATTCTATGAACTTTAGTTTTGTGCTTCTTTGAAGGAACACAGGAATTAAACAAAACAAACCAAAACAACACCCACCCCCAAAATAAAAAACAAAAACCACCCAAAACAAGTGAGAAAGATCAGAAACACGTTTAATGGATATACTGTACCCCAAAAAGTGATACATGCTTTCCAGAAAGTGAAAGGCCTAAAA
The DNA here is from genome assembly GCA_013398815.1 of Ibidorhyncha struthersii. Classification (NCBI taxonomy): domain Eukaryota; kingdom Metazoa; phylum Chordata; class Aves; order Charadriiformes; family Charadriidae; genus Ibidorhyncha; species Ibidorhyncha struthersii. Next base: position 15,662 of record VZSZ01007853.1, on the reverse strand, counting down.
ATGTAAAGGCTATGAAGTTCAAAGCAAATCCCTTCCACATCCTTCAGGTAACAGTATTTTATAAACACTCCCTCCCTTTCTTTTTTTAAAGTAATGGGACATCTATTTTATGTGAAAGTACTTATAAGAAACTGAAAAGGTTATTAAATCATCAGTTAAGCAACACCAAGGTGGAAAAGAGAAGAAATAAACAGCAGCTGAGGCAAAGACACAATATTTTGCAGAAAAATTTAAAATTTTTAACAGCACACTATGACCTAAAAGGGAGGAACAAGGATAAACATAAGGACGTATCAACAAGGAACAGAAGGAGACAAGAAAACCTCCTCTCTCACTAGGAAAAAAAAAATAAATAAATATTAGGAGTCTAGCCCTTCAGAAAATGTACTAATAAGAAGGTAAATGTGCAGGCTGCTTCTCACAGTGGGAACACGAGCTACAGGACAGCCTTTCGCTCTAAAGAGCAACTTAATTGTAGAGGGACATGGTGAACACTTCACCCTTTCACACATGGTAACGGGCAGAAAGGAAAATGTATACATAAAAATCTCAATTAAGCAACTACATAATAATTCACAGGAAGTATTATGTATCAAGAATGTGTAATTGTATTGAAGGTGTCCTGCATCCCATGTTTTATTTTACATATCATGTCTTCTCTAGGAATGCACTTGTTGGTCCTAAATGGCAGGCTTCCTCACAGCTGTTTGAAAAACATATATATTTTGCATTTTATTTTCACAATTCATAGACACTGTATACATATATGCACATATTCACACACATACACACACGTAAGGTTCATGTGTATAAATGTTTGCCATGCATAAAAGTGACAAAACATCTCCAATGCTTTTGATCAAATAGTCTATGAAACAAAATAACCTACTGTAGTGCACTAGTGGATAAATTACTGACAACTGTTTATTTTTACAGCGACACAAACAGCATTGTGAAAATGACTACAGCTACTGGGGGAAACCCTATGTAGTTCCAAAAAAACACAACTAACCAAAATAAAAAACTAAACCAGAGACTTTCATAGGTAACTACCTGTGCTCTAACTGATCAAGTCTGTGCTCCTTCCAACTTTATGTGTTATATATAAATTATGTTTTGTACATTTATAGGTAAATCAGCTACGAATATAAAACTACTATAGCATTCTATGACTCAATTCAACGCAAATTCATCAACTTCACATCACCCCCAACAACATGGGATGCAAAAAAACATTTAAAAGCAGTAGTGATAGCCTGTTTTGATGTCTGAAAACATAATTGAACAAATTCACTCTTATAGATTCATCTTCCAGATTGAAAAATATACTGTGATGTGAACTATCACTTTATTTAATGAAGGGTTACTTCTGTTGTGCCTTAAACCCACAGAAATCCAAACTAAGAATAACCACTAAGTGGCAGTATCTACATGTAAAAAGGAAGTGGTAAGAATTTGTATGAAAACGTCTCATAAAGAGATCGTCCTACTTTCTTACATGGAAGTAGCCTTACCTCTTCCTGCAAAAAAAGTTATTTTGATTTAAAACCAAGATATTAACAAAAAAAAAAAAAAAGCTAACATTTGTAGACCTATCTGCCTGCCCAGTGGAAACCTGAATTCAATCAAACATGTTGATCCTGAAACACTATGGTTTTAAAACTGACTTTTAGACCTTAAGGGTGAATAGAAATAACGTACTTACAGTTGCCTACCGTTCCTCTGTGCTAAGGCAACCCAGCACTGTGAGCACGTAACCTATAGGGAAGCAACCTTTATAACCTCCGTAACTCTATTTGATTTTTCTCATCTGACTTTGACTTCATAAGGGATCCATTAAGAGTAGCTCCCTCAGATCCACCTTCATTTCAGATTGATCTTGTAGAATTTCCCTCCCACACTGAACTGTTGCAAAAGCAGCATCAACCAAGTAAACAGATGAGTGAAGAGGATGACCAACTTGCTTACTAGGCTGCCTCAACTAGAACAATCAGATACTGTCTCCCTCAAGAGATGGCCCAAGGGCATAATACCAAACCTTGTCACACCGCTTTTCTAATATGACAGGCTAGGTCTTTTTTCTCCCTTTTTTGAATCCAAATGACAATTCTTGCTTCCTTTTAAGAACACATATTATAATCTTGGAAGAGTAGTTCAAACGGAGAGAACAGAGAAATCGCTGGGGAAAAAGCCTCTGCATTATCAAAAAGTTTACACATGCTAGTAAAACGGACATAAGGCTGACAGTATTGTAGAAGTTACACCAAAAAAATCACTTTCTGCTGAAGCTGACCTTACTGTTTCTATCTAGATTATGCAGTTTCATTTCAGCAACAGGCTAATGAAAACACAGTATCCAGTTTTAAAATGTCATTCCCACATTTAAAAAAATCTCTCTAAAAGGAAAGCAGAAGGAAACAGCAGTCATAAAACATTTAGCAATTCAATGTGTATGGAGGATTAATGTTCCGTTTAACATACTGATGTATGTATCTCAATATCTGCTTTTATTCCTTCACTGAACTCCCTTTCCACAAGATTACTGCTGAAAACTTAAATATACAAAACTACTCATACAAAAATACTTTTCTATGGTAGCTTATCTGTGATATTGCTCCTAGTTACACCTAAGGTGTAATATTGGTTTCCGTGCAGCCATTTTAAAATGATCACTTCCTTCATATTAAGGGATTTGACATGTGTGAACCACATAGAGTATTAGGTGAAATGCTGAGCTCTGAAATCAAACTTTTTTTCTTCCAACTGTTTAACATGGAAAACATAATTACCATAACAAAAACCTACTTACCTATCCACCAGTTTTTTAGCAAATCCAAAATCAGTAAGCTTGATATGACCTTCTTTGTCTAGTAATATATTTTCAGGTTTTAAGTCTCTGTAAACTATTTCTTTGGAGTGCAGGTATTCTATTGCACAAATAATTTCCGTAGAGTAAAACAGTCCTGTGCTGTTGTTGAAACGCCCCATGTTGCGCAGGTAACTAAAAAGTTCTCCTCCTGGTACATATTCCATTAACATATATAAAAAACGTTCATCATGGTTGGTCCAAAATCTGTAATAAAAATATTACTTTATTTATTATTGTTTATTATTTATAGAATAAACAAATTAACTTTCTGATTTGCTTTAGAAGTAAAGTTTTGTAAAATGGTTTCTGTTGTCCCAATTATGTACATAACTCATTTATGATTCTGAAAATATTAAAACCCCAAGAAACTAGCAGGTTATGTATCAGACATTCAAGTAGCTGACTTGACCTAAACAGGTGGTTCAGGATGCACACTGCACAGGCCACAAAAGAAAAATCAAACTGATAGACTCTGCTGCATTGTACAAAATAGGTCTCTGCTAAGCGCCTAATAAATGACTTAGAATACTGCCAGTCTACTAAGACCAGACAATTCTTACATGCCTTACCTTTTACTTAATCAAATATTTCCAAAGTGATAGAGGGTGGGCAGAATCTGCTTTTGTAAAGATGTTTATGAAAATATGTTCAAAAACAGGACACCAGAGACTTCTCCTTCCCCTCTCATATCCCTTCTTCCCTGGAAATATACAACCCTAACTAAAGTATCAGATCACAATACTTGCTCTTCCATGGTATCTCCAACAAAACCAGTTGGAAGGCAAAAATGACAGCAAAACAAGATTCATTTCTGTACCTCAGAATTAACCTAATGATAAGTACCTTCCATTCCTGAGACTGTTGCCCTTAATTTAAGAACTATTACTGTGGTACATTCATTACTAGAGTGCAGTAAACGGCAGCTAAGGAAGAAATAAAATCATTACACACGGCTTTCAAATGCTTCATTACAGAATACAGGAATCTTCTCTCCCACATTCCCCAAAACTAAGCTGTTTTTCTTTCTACCCCCATTAAACAACTCATACACCACGGTCTCAAATGTAACTCAATGGTAAAGAAGCAAATGAGTATCTGGTAACATCTTGAAGACTATTCTACCATTTTAAAACAAACAGCTATTCCTATTACTATGATAGTAAATAAAGAACACTGTATCCCTACCTACTTTATTGATACAAGAATAGAAGTTACTTTATCTTCTAGTAACTGCTTCTGTAGTATCAGAAGAACGGAAAGATCAAATTTCTTTTTTTTTTTTTTTTTCCTCTTTTCCTTCATTAGCTTGTTCCTAATCAAGGCATCTCAGAGTCTCAAGAAAAATAAGCAGAGCAAACTGAGCTCCCAAACCCAGGAGTGACTTTTGGTCAGTGAGATTTTCTTTCTTGATACCGGCGCTGAGGGCAACCAAGAAAATGAGACAGAGTATCAGACATCAGCAACAGCTCCTCCATTCCTTCAAAGTGATGAAGAAAGCAGAGCCCAGACTTGCCTTTTGCTTTTGTGGCACTACTTCCCTATCACAGTAATCAACATCACTAATTGTCTATTGATAATGTTCATAATATCTTTATTGGCTATGTAAAAACACTTTTGAGATGTATTTTAAAGGAGGTAGGCAAAGTTGCACCTACAATAAAAAAAGAAAGAAGAACAGGAACGGGCAAAACGAAGCAAACCACATATTTAAAAAGCCATCTACAGGGGAAAGGAAGGGCAAAATCTGACTAAGAACACAAAGAAAAAAATGGAAGATCTAGACCATTAAAACACAGTATTTTTACTGGAATTAATTTCTTCAAGCACTGACTATCCACTTGTCTATCCACAGAAAAATGGATACATTATTTGAAATGTATGAAAAATAGCAAAATAAAGAACTTCAATGTTTGCAATATAGATTGCTTTAAAAGGCATTTTAATACACAAAAGGAAAAGATCACGTTAGCTGTGATTAGAATAATACGCATGGTGTCACATAATTTTACAATTCAGCTTCGCGACATGAACTTTGGATGCTATTGTTAACACTTACAGACAAACAACCTTTTTAGTTTACAGGACTATAAGACATGGTTGATTTTTATTAATTCCTGTTCTCCTAAAAAAAAAATTAAAGATACATGTCAAAATTACAGCACAACATGAACTGCTGCACCACAGAGTTACGATATGTCACTCAAACTTATCAGTAAAGACTGCCTAGGAGCCTCCAGTGACCAGTTGTTTCAAGAGCACCCAACAAGCATTTCAAAAAAACAGTTTAAAAGATAAGTAGATAAATAACTTCAGTATCTACAAAAAAAAAAAATTATTCAGGAGCTCCCTACATGCATGAAAGGCATTTCTTAAAAGTAACAGGAAAAAGAAAAAAAACCCTCCTTCTATAAAAGTCTTTATATAAAGGACGATATAGGAAGGATGAACACCATAAATAAATTACACGCATTATTACATTAAAATTCTCCATCATAAAGTGCTAAAATAAAATACAGTATTATGCTGCACTGACACATGTTCCTTGTTTTGCAACCAGAAGATAACATCCCTGTCTAATGTGGTGACACTAATTGAAAATACAGAAACCAGACCACATAGACAACACAGTTCAAAGGCATTGAAGCAGAACTATATAGATTTTTTTTCCTATTTTTGATGATCAATTATACTCAAAGAATTCATGGAAAAAAAAAAACATGTATCGAGTAAGGGAAGAGGTGGCTGAAAAAAGCTGTTAGCCACACAAAAAGCTGCAGAAAGTTTTATTTGTCATACAGTCAGTGATAATCATCCACGAATGCTTGTTTAACCTAAAGCACACAAATGTTAACATGACTTAAAATTTAACTACCTCATTTCAGCTAGGTTGCTTTGAGTCTCCTTTGCCTAGGGACAAAGGCAGCACGTAGACAATTACACAAGCATACCTGATGCAGCACCTCATTGAACACGTCAACAGAAAAGGCAGAGTGCTACAATACATGAAGAATATTTGCCTTGCACAGAAGCGAGCTTCCATTTGAACTGTGTCCTTCCTTTGGCAATTTTAAAAATATGGTATTTTGGAAATAAGGCATGATCAAAATCCGAGAAAACTTATCAGTTCGGATTTTTGATCAGTTCTGTATGGACACAAACCCTCACATCCCTGTCTCTGACTTCTCACCCAAGTCTGTCTATTCCCAGTCTTCCTGCACTGCTTCACATTGCACAGACACACTACGTTGGGGTTGGTTTTTTTTTTTTTTCAGTTGGTTGTTCGGTTTTGGTAGGTTCTTTTGGGGTTTTTGTTTGGTTTGTGTGGGTTTTTTTGGTTTTTTTTTGTTTTGTTTTGTTTTTTTTTTTTTAAAGAATATATGCATGTACCTAGACACATAGAAAACCCTGTTCCCCATGTTCCATCCGTATTTTAGCCAGTCTAACTGGATGTACTCAGTCGCTCCATCTTGCTTTCCTGCATGAATCTCAAAATCCACATACCCTAGAACTCATCTTACTGATGCTATGCCACATGCAGGATTTCTGAACATTGGCTGGTAACTAATAGCATCATGATGCTGGAAAAAGCAACAGCACAACGGGGAAAAAGTCTCCTCTTACAAGCCTCTTGCATCTTTCAGATGACCACCATGTTTTTGTCTCTTCCCTCTGATACTTTCTTAGCCCTGGGAGAAGGCTACACTCCCTGCAGCTAGAGATTAAAGACTAATTTTGTCTAATTTTATGTAAAACTGACTAAATTTTGGTCAATGGCCCTATATCCATGCATGAGAAAATATAAATGGAAATTAACTAAACCTCTGGGTAATAGCACAGTTATCCCATTAGTAAATATGGGCTAAGGTACAGAAAAGGTGTTACAGTGCTGCACACAGAAAAGTGTAATGCCTTCTCTTCTTAATAAAGGGATCATTAGAATCATCACAATTCCACTAAAAAAAGTATTCTTCATGAACCGTATTCAAATCGTTTCTCAATAGATTCCATCACTTAGCCTCAAATATGGGAATAACAAAGCCCAAGAAGTGCTGCAGTCATTTAAACTCTTTAAAAATAAAGTTTGCAAAAGCAAAGTTCACAAAAGTTCTCAAAAACCAGATACTTAAATCTAATTATACCTTTACCTACATATCTACAGGAAATGTATATGTAAAAATACTGCTTTTATGGCCATTCTGACATCAAGAATCATTCTAGAAGCCATTTTGATGAGCCAATCTTAACATTTCTTCATTAGTATTTTCCCCTCACTTAAGAAAACTTCTCTTCTGCAGTATGAAAATAAGAGACAGAGCAATGCTAAAGTATAAAAGTTAAGCTTATAATAAATTATTGCTTAAATGTTTAAATTATGCCTCTTGATTTTAAATCCTTGATTCTTCTATAATAAATATTTTAGTCTGAAGTCTACTTCAGTATAGATTACATAATAGAAATTAAATGTTTGGAGTTGGTTAAGTACATAAGAACTTGCAATGAGATTCCAACTGCACTATATATATGAGCTAAATTAATTAAAAAATATAACTTACAATCTGATCAAAAAAGGGTGGTTGACCTCTTTCAAGACTGATTTTTCATTGTGCACATGTTGCTCTTGCTTCAGTCGAATGACATCAGGAATGCTCATTACTTTCAGTGCAAAGTAACGTTTGGCCATTTTTTCCTTCACCAGATGAACACGCCCAAAGGTACCCGTGCCTGAAAAGTCAAAGAATAAATGTCAACTTACTGTAAAAAGGAAAAAAAGCAAAGATAATTTACTAAATTAAAACCTACAGGAACTCAATTCCTGGTTTGTTTGGGTTTTCTTTCTCATCAATACATCAGTACTACATTTTTTTACCCGTTTTCACACAAGTTTTTTCTTGGGATTTCTTAATTTTTAGCGATACTGATTTAATAAAAATAATGGTATTGTGATAATGCCACTCTTTGGATAGATACTGAAAGCGTTTCTTGCAAAGAAAAGAAGTGGTCATGAGAAAGGGTAATGGAGATGTAAAAAAAAAAAAAAAAAATTATGCAAAGTATAAGAGTCAAATGTAACCCATATAAATGAAACAAGCAAAACTGTTCTCAAGTGCTGAAGAAAGTCTGCGAAACACTCTTAAATTTCAGAGATCAGTTTTAATTTAGATCGGGCAGGGAGCAGCAGGATAAGCTCAAAAGTAGCATTCAGCTTATTATATCCACAGTGTGTGGCATAAAAGAAAAAAAAAGTCACCACTGACCAAGAATGTAATGTTCAATTGTAATGGATTTACTAATTCCTCAACACAAGAAACTACTTAACTTTCCATGTATTATTTATTAAAAGAAAGTAGCTAAAAATCAATCAGGGTTTAAAGTGTCGGAACTCATAACACAAAGAGTACAGAATATACAAAAATGATGTCAACAACAACAAAAAATTCAAAATATTCATCTACCAATGTTCAGTGACTGAGAACAGCTGTCTGCAGTTATTCAGGTGAGGAGATTATTTCCTTAAATGCGCAGAGAGGTGAGGTGATTCAGTAGGATAAGGGAGTGATGGGGAAAAATACTTAAAAGTTGTTGACCCTTCTGAAAACAAATTAAAAAATCTGCTTACAGTGCTGCATCATTATATTAGATGGAAACATTAGATTTCAGACACCCTTTTTTTTTATATAGTTACTGTATTCCTTTTTCAATTCACTCTTGAAAATATAAAAGGAAAACAAAAACATATTGTCATTTAAATAATGTATTACACATTTTTCTATTCAATACAGTAGTCATTATAGTTCCTTTTAAGTGCATTGCACTCAAGACAGTTACACATAACTGAACTGAGTATTTCTGTTCATTTGAAATGAAAGTTAAAACTAGCACATTTAGCCACACTGCTAATTGTACTGCAGCACAGTATTACACACTTGAAGATGAACACACGTTTCAGCTTGTTGGGTGGTTGCTCATTGGTTTTTTGCTCATTAAACAACACCATGTAGGTTCCATTAGAACAGTACACCAGATATTTTTAATCCTATTGTCTGACAGAAATATGTGCCGCTATAAAGGATGCTTGGCATTCAAACCAACTGCCTAATTTGTAAAAGGACACTCTCTTGTTGAGAAACGCCTTCCAAAAAAGTCAAAATCTTAAGTTCATAATTATCCCCTTCTTTTCACATACTTTACAAAGGCAGCCCATAGACCTGTTTCAGTATTATTAACTGGTATGTCAATTGATTTCAGACTGTGCTGACTGGTTATGATCAAACTATACTCCAAGACAATTTTTTAAGACACGTAGTAGATGCAGGGAGATCAGTATGTAGGTGAGAACAAATAGATTTTTGAGAGAGGTGCAGGGGAGAGAGACCAAAAAAATGAACCTCCAAAACTGCATTACTTGGGGAGGGGAGAAAAAACAAGAGAGTTTTTGCCTCTAGTACGTTCAAGAAACTTGATAATTTTTTTTTTTTAAATAGAAGTTTGTTTTCTGTATGTGTATTCTCACTTAAAACATTTACTTTTTATTTAACAGTTATTCTTTCCAGTCACTTGTAATAGTGTTTAAGAGCATGGCATTTACAAAAAAACAAAACAAAATACTCACATTACAAACTAAAAACTAACAACTTCAGCAATCCAGTTTTATGGAACTTGCAGCTTCATTACCAATACAGCTTTCAAAAGCAGCTTTTGAGATAAAACTTCTCACTACACAAATCCACCAAGGATTACAGTTGTCCAAGTTCAAAGATTCTATCAAAGCAATTTTACATTCCCACCTGTCCTGAGTTACAGTTCTTTAACCATGAAAAACGTAAACAGGTCTCAGATAAAGCCTGCTGTTGTAGTGAAGTAAGCAACCAGGTTACTCTGGAAAATTTATCATGCAATTAAATCCTTTAACAATGGAGTCACATTACACACCTGTAAACAATCTTATTTGCACGGGGCTGGGCTTCTCCAGTTAAAAAACAAAAAAACAAAAAACAAAAACAAAAACAAACCACACAAGAAAAAAAGGCCCAAAAGCTTCCAAGCAGAGCCATCTGTTCAAGCTACTTAAAATACTGATTACTTACATCTATAGTGAATGCATAGAGAAAAAATTTAACTTAGGTTATTTCAGAATTAGGACCTGAAATTTAAGTTCTGAGTAAAACCACTGTAAAGAATAACTGCAGTTGTACAGCACACTGAAACTAGAATTCATCTTAAACTTTTAAGACTTCCAAATGTGGACTCAGGGAAATTAACAGTACCAACCCCATAAGTAAATGCTGGTTTTATATGCATTTTGATACTTGTGTGAACAAAGTGCTTCCATAGACCTATTCAACAGGAAAGTCAGAAGTGAACACATACCTAGTTGTTCCTAGGTCCCTGGTGATCTCAAGTTTCATGACTTGTTCTACTTGTCCTATAAATTTTTATTTTAGAATGCTTTAATTTTTCCTTATGCTATTGGTGTAACTTTACAAATAGTGCTGCTCAGAAATAATAACGGGAGTAATAATATCAATCACAAGTTTCATTCATTTTCAAAAGGACCTGTTGGAGACTTATTTAGCAATAGTTCTAACTTTGGAAACACGGCCTCTTTAAAAACGTCTCTGCCAGGAACAGCAAAGCCTGGCAGGCTATTCCAGAATAGTGGCAAGCACCTAATCTAGAAAGCCTCCGGGAAAACCAGAAGACCACACAGACAGGCGAGAACATACAACCTCCCTAACCAGTTTTATTGTTGAAGCGATTGCAGGCAGTCTTTTTTTCAAATATCTTTAGCCCAGTTTCAAGCAGCTATGGAAATCAAGAAGACAATACAAACCAAGAAGCCATCTAACATTTTTTTCAGATGTCTCTTCTCATAATATGAATTTTCTCCCATTCAAGCCTTCTCAAAAAATCCATTAGGCCTACATCAGTTGGTAGTGACAGTACCCAGACACACAACCACCACCCTTCCAGTACTTTTGACAAACAATATGCTCTCTTGAAGCCCTAAAGAAAAATAGTACTTATATTCTGGAATTTGGTTATACCATTTAAGCTGTTCAGTCAAACTCCTCTCACTGCAAAGAGAAGCAAAGAGCAAACATGGTGAGTACTATGTATTTTTGCAACCAAGAAAAAAAAGACCTTAACCATATGGGGCCATTAACAAGGGGGAGCAGGGGAACTTGCTGAAACTTAAAAACAGTTGTATAAAGTATGCAAATGGAGTTTAGCACAGCCACATGCGGGACTAATTGTTCAGGGTTTTTTTGTTTTGTTTTGTTTTTAATGCTTAGCCAGTCTTCAGACAACCAGATAAAGTTTGCATACAAAGAAGACTACAATTCAAGTATCTCACTTCAAACTTTTGGTCTGGATCTCCTGCTCCTGCTTTTAGCCATTTCTGCAATTATTTTTAAAATTGTCTTTCTTGCAAACGAAGGGAAGGAGGGAGGAACAGGATGGGACATGACGGTCAAGGCAGGAGGCTGCAACAATTTGTTGTTCCAGTTCTTTAGCACAGTCAAGTTAATCTAGCTGGTTTACAAAAAACAGGTGTTATTTTTGTGACTAGGTAGAAATTCTGCCCCTCACATTAATGGAAAGAAAACTAAAAAATTGAAGCAGCAAGGTGGCGGCATGTAAGATGGAGGCTCAGCCTAATAAATTAGAGGGAGGGTTTTTGCAAGCAGAAAATGGCAGCATTATTAGTCTTCTATCAAAGTACCTCTGCCTCCTGCCCTCCAGGAAGGAGACATTAAGACAAGCTGGATTCCCTAATGCCATACCAACAGCCAGTTTCCAGGAACAGTTTCTGTTAATCTCCATGAAAGAAATGTTCAACTTTTTTGCCCTGATCACCTCAGAGCTTTAGCTGTATGAACCAGCTAAATTTGACCTTCTATGACAGATACGTAAACATTCCTTTGGATTTCCTTAAAAAAGAAATATTCTGTACTTGCCTATCTGGCACAAAATAATGGAAGAAAACACAGATTTGTTTACAGATTTGCATAATATTCTACTGATGTTTATTTAATGCTTAGTTCAAACCAAGAGAACTTCAGGGACTGTGTACGGTTCTGGATGAGTCCTGGGATCTACCAAGTACTATCCTGCTGAAGGAAGAGTAATGGCTACATACACACACACACGCACGCGTACCCCTACCTGTCTCTCCTTATTACAGCACGTAATGCCAGAGTTTTAGAGCTAAAATGTGCTTACATCAGAAAATTATACCTCATGAAAACAGTTGTTATTAGAAGGTCCGAAGGAGGATTTGTCATTTATTTGTGCAGCCCCCTTCTCTCTGCTAAAGCATATAGCAAATGAAGATTTCTGGCCACCAGTAATAAAAGCAAGTGAAAAGCGCCTGTCCTATTTGCAACATGCAACACAATTCAAGATTTTCAGGACTAAACGGGCAAACAGAATAAAACATGCAAAATGCTAACCACTAATCCAGTCTAATCTGTTTACAACAGAAACAATAAATTTTTTGGATCCCTTTGCAAATTTAATGTGGTTGCAGAACTTGAAGGAATGCCAGCAATCTTCTCAATTAGGTAACCTTCTCATGTTAAACACACACAAATAGAGGAGGCCAAAAACTGCAGAGGACCAGCTTGGCCTAGGTATCAAACGCAAGAAGGGCATTCTCAGTCTTACAAAACAAGCTGGATTCCCTAATGCCATGCCAAAATACCAATAGCCAGTTTCCATGATTTTACTCTCTTTGAAGCCTGGTAGAAAAGAATAAAGAATGTGGGAATGTTTCTGATGCAATTTTAGATACTTTTCATGCTCGAAAACTAATCCCGCAATGTTTGATCAGCTAAAACAATTGAGTCATGTAGTGACTATTTTGCTATTGATGTAGGTGACTAATTTAATGCTCAGTTTGCCTCTTTATTTGCTCCCATTAATTAGGCCCAGCTGTTCCAGCTTCCCATTCTTTTAATCCCCAGCTCTTTCTTGAAACCAAGTTTGCCTTGCTTATATAGATACCATCTGTTTTAATGAAGAATAAACTGGGTCATGTGAGATCCATTACCCTGAGGGCTGTTTTTTGAGTCCCAAAGGGTTTGGTCTTGACTTCCACAGATGCCTACAAAAAGCATCAGATGTATTTGCTTTTATTTACAGTTAGAAGAAACATTTCCTACTGTGCCACATATTGGTAGCCACAAGCACAACAGACTTAATTCTGTGGAATATCAGAGATAAACTTAGTGAACTGTATCAAATCACAAACTCACTATTGAATGTCAATTTTGTCTGCCATTTAGTCTCTGTCTCATCTTGGGATGGAACTTGAACAGACTAGCAATACGTGTCTTAAAGGAGGCTGTGAGGGTTGTCAATAATTCTTGACAAAGAAGAGGAAGAAGTGGCACAGCAAAGGAAGTCAGCCTGCCCAAATAGACTGGTAATCTGAAGATTAACACCTAAGAGAAAGATATGGGGAAACCACATGACACAAGCGACTGTGGGCTTCTATAACAGAAGATGTGGTTGGCACATAAACACGGCAACACAGAATGAGGATGATGGTTTTGGACATCATAGTAGCCAAGTTCACATTTTTGTAATTTTTCAACCCATAGACCAGTGTCAACTGAAGATGCCTTGCAGGCTACCACTCAACCCTCTCAAATTCAGTGTCTTCACACTGTTCCACAAACCAGCTGTGGATTGCTCACCATCACTCTTAGACCATTGCTTCTGTACTTCAGTACCACTCTAGAGGCTTCTGATCTACACTTGAAAAAACACGCCAGAGAAATAAGGACATTAAGAGGAGGTTTTACAGGTTGCCTATTGTTCTGTCTAGAACAGTGTATCTCATCCTATTGAATATAAGAAGTGAATGTCAGACAATACTTTTTGGAATGCTTTTGTATATCCTTCAATGATAATATATCTGAGGAGGCAGTCTGATTAAAAGAGCTTAAAAGCATAGAAAATAGAGATGCCTCGTGTAGTGTTCACCATGTGCAGCTCTGCCAAAGCAGCCTGTTTCTATGACTTTGTTCATTCATCCATTGTGCTATGATTTAGTTGACACTAGGATAGAGAAAATGTCTTTCTACTTAGTAATAATGTGAAATACTACACAGCAAGAAATATGCCCACTACATTCCAGGCAAGATATCACTTTTCAGACTACCTGTCCCAGAAATTTTGTTTCCAGTGGCATACCAGTGGTTTTCTCTTCTGTTTTAGATTCTAGACTCATCCCTTGTCAACTCATTTTTCAAGTGAAAGTTCAGTATCATTAATTCTTTATCCCAGCTCAGCTGAAGAAAAGTAAAGTCTTTCTTTCAAAAAGAAAGTAGCAATGCATGTTCGAAGCATGGCCTAGTTTTGGACTCAAAAATGCTGCCGTAAAAATTTCCCCCTCTTTGCTGCTTCCAGATTCCAAAGATCTGACGTATTTTCAGGTTCTGTCTTACTCGGTTTACAAGGAGCTTATAACAACACACCACTAAAACTACATTTAAAAATCTAGAATTTGGTATAGTCTCTTATCAACTTTGCACAAGATTTGATATGCCAGAGAATACCAAGCAATTGTGTCAACAACTTCTGTTGTTGACCCACTCATTTAAATCTTTCTGAGTTACAGTCCTTAAGAATTAAGAACACAGGAATCACCAGGCTAATTAGTACCCATCAGTCAAGCTTCCTGTTTTTCACATAGTTCAGAGACAGGTTCCTCATTTCCACAAAGTGCCATTCAACAAAACACCCATGACAGGAGTTCCTTTCTAATTCCAGATATTTTTTTTTTTGGCTCACATCTTACTGAGTCTCTATAAAAATACTGTAAGTATCAGGGTGTCTTTCAGCAAAATAAGCAGAATCCTATAAATTTTCTCCTCTCTCTTTATTCTTTCTTTCTTTATTTTGAAATACCAAGGACTAATAAATAAATGAGACCAGAAAGTCACCAGCGTGCTGGTGATAACGTTACACTTAATCCTTTCCATTTCTAAATAGCTCTTGGAACACTGAATTTAAGTGCATGTCCATGTCCATTCACAAAACTTTAATATTGATAAACTTCAGAACAATTCTCATAAAACAGGTATTTCCCCACTTGATTCTTCAGTGGTATTTTTGTAACTCTTCCCATGCCTTCTGCTACCTGTGATTCGTTACACATTGATATAAAGAATATGAACAGATAATTGTATGAAAAGTTTTTCCTCCATATTGAAAATAGGACGTTGCAAAGTCATTATTCCTCCTACTTTTACCTATTTCAGTATTGCACACAAAGCGTTGATAAGCCTCAACCGCAAAACTGTAAAGATGTAAGCATTTTATAAAATCAACTCAAAACTTTTAAAGATGTACTGCTCCTTTTTCACCTAGAAACTAAGCTCTATACTACTTTTGCTGAACTAAATTTAAGAGGCCTGCTAAACCAGAACATTTTAAATGATACCAAAGCCCTGCTAAAAATAAAGCATATCAATCTGTATTGACCTGATTTACAAAAAAAAATGGTCTATCACACTGTAAAAGACATGCAGTTAAGCTAAGAATTGGGTACCTGTCTGGCTAGCAACACATTCCAAGTTAAAACACTAGAAAGCATTAAATTATATATTTCATCTGATAAGAATTTTAGGTAAAACGTTATCAAAAAGTGTCACTTTTTAATAGTTGGAAAAGAATCTGTAAATTAGAAAGTATAGTAGCAAGACAGGCCATCTTTATAACTTTTAAAAGTTGTAAAACATCATTCAAATCCTATTCACAGAATTACAGAATCACAGAATAG